>JAODUI010000007.1:6612196-6626467 GCA_027563995.1 Papilio gigon | reverse complement strand
CGAGGGTTGTGGCGAATTGCTTGTGTAAAGAGGTTTAAAAAGTAAGCCAAATTTTAATAAGATATCGTGTTCAGTATTAATCACATGACATTCTTATAAAATGTTAGAAGAAAAATTTAAAGTAAAATATTGTCGCATCATCATCTCATTATACGTCCCCACTGAGAGGCTCGGAGCCTATCCTGTTGTGAGGGGGGACCTATTGACGAATACTATTTAATATATAATATTTTTTTTAAACAAATGATTGACTTTATTAAACAAAATAGCAGCGGTAATCAAGCTGCTACAATTTTTATCGTTTTGAATTGTTTTAAATAACTGGCCAAGATATCAAATCTAAAATAATAACTATTTAGAAAAAAAATAAATCTCAAAGATGATTCAGCACGTGTTATATCGAAGTATAAGATATATCTTTGAGTATGAAATACAATGGCAGTTATAGTTGGAGTTATGTCCTCGGACAAGGGAGATTTATTTGTATGCCAGAACGATGTAACCCCACGTTCCATCTAAGACAATGTCTCATAAGACGAAGTGTACAAAGCTTCGCCTATTTCGTATAACACTGTGTCGCTTATCATGTTACATTTAAATTTAAACATAAATTTCGCATTAATACAATAATAATATTAATGTAAACAGTAGTATATTAGTATAAGGTATAGTAAAACCTCAGTTTAAACTTTACTCTTAAGTAAAAATCACGAGGTCTAGGGTTCGAGTCCATCATTCAACTATTAGTATAAATGATATCCCAGTACCAGCATAGAACTTAATTGGTATGGTACAAGGAATATTGCTAAATTAACAAATATCAGTTAATATTTTGATTACAACAATGTATATTTAGCAATTTTGACTATTTCGTAATATAAAACAACGTTGTATTGTGTTGGGTTGTACTTTTCGTGCGGGCAAAACCATTCGGTAACGCAGCACTCCGAGACATACAAATTTCACGAACCATTAACCCCGGATACGATCACCGTTCGATTGCTTGTTTTACGTCACTCCATGTGATAGCTTTTACAAAACGGCTCCACACTCCTTTCCAAATATTTCCCTTTATTCAGAATGAAAACAAGATCTTCGTTGACCCAATTTCTGTTGACCTTTTTATCAGTCTATGATCGAGACGTTGCCGTAACGTTGTAAGCACTTTTAAAATTAATTTTGAAGAGTAGACCGAATTATTTCTTTTTATTTATTTGTCAATATTACAAAAGAAAGCCAACTGCGGAATTTCAGTCATCTTTTAATTGTAGCAAAAGATATGAATACTATAAAGTGTTTGTATTAAAATTTTGATAATTTGAATCAATTTTGTTTGTTACTTGAGAATGATAAACCTGGTTGTTTAATAGAAACAAAGCAAAGTTGACAGACATAATATTGGAAAACTCTTGATAGCTTTTGTGAAATACTATATTAGAAGATGAGGCTCCGTATCCCCAGTAACTACTTGAAACGATATACCAACTATAATTACAATCGATTCAGATCCCAGACAGTAAGGTTATCGCAATAACAGTCTGGCAGCCACTGATAATTACCCCTTCTTATTACAAATCAGTTTGCGTACTCGAATAATTTCGTCTAGTCAAGCAAATAAAGACCAAAGTAAACAGCCCTTACCAACAAATTGCAAAGCTCCGAAACTATCGTAATCATTTCACAAAATTACTTTTTGCTTATTTAGGCCAATATTTATAAAGGTTTTGGAAATTTTATTTGAGTATAGACATTTTATAACAAATGATGTTAAATAAATTTAAAAGCTCTGCTTCAAGCTTACTCTAGTTTTATAATTAATGATACATCTTTTTAACATTATCTAAAACGAATGTCGGTCAACTTCAACGACATCCGGACCTCGTCCGAAGTCCTGGTAGAATATTCATTTACCCGATATTACATACGTACATCCTTCCATCCTTAATATATTTAAACAGTTAACTCCAGATCTCTAAATCCCCACAAACCAAACCATTCCAATTAAGTAAATCTATTTTTTCATAAGGAATCCGAAATTGTCGTTTCTGATGTATCCGAAATATTCCACTGTTATATAGTACGACATATTAAGACCGTGCTCCGTAAAGTTGATTTTGTAGTGTCGAAAGGAAATTGAAGTCATGCCACTTAATTCGAGACCAGATCCGCAAAAGAGACGTGACGTGATCGATGGTTTCCTTCGAAAATAGGTTTTTCTTTTGTTTTGTATTTGATAGTTACGATAAGACCTTTCCTCTTAATTTAAACGTAGTATCATTTGAGATGCGGTTACATATTTAAATGTCATTTTAGTACTCGGTCGTTAGTTTAAAATTTCATTTCTGCTATGTATTGTTCTAATATTTGGAATGATCCTCCTCTATATCAAAGTAATAAAAACATTATTTTTCCCACGTGGAGAGGGGACCGGTGTCTAACCTAGGGCACTATCTTATGTGATGGATGTTGGCACAATAGTTTTCTAATTTTCAAATCAATCTTATCATTTGTCATTTATCGATTCAACCATGACGAATTAAAAGCAATCCATCTATTTTCGACATTTGTATTTAAAACATGTATTTAAGAAAACTTTCAAGATAGCCGCCAGTTGTTCAACTTCAAATATACACCTTGTAAAATTCCTACGATGTAAGTTTAAGACAGCGGCAAGTTAACGCTGAACTAAAATAGCTCAGCTCCCATGTTCCGACTGGCTCGCTACAAACTTCTTACTGAGTTAATAATAAATTTTGCTCTTTCTCTTATTAGACGGCGCGCTCTCTACGGTCAAATAATGTAATAATGCTACTATAATGTAAGGTAAATATACAATGGAAACAGCTTTACTTTAATAGCCTTGAAATATTCTTACATCTACATTTACCAGCTTATATCTTGCTTATTTCATATCTGTATTAATCATTAGCAAACCCGGCGATCTACGTGCCGCCTGACACTCGATTTCTTTTTCTCTCTCCGTTATAAGCATCATCGTACTTCAAGTTAAATTCTATAAAAGAATTAGTGATAGCTGATCAACTGCTGTCGGGGTCTGCGCTTAGCAACATGTTTATGCGATTCATTTTTATAAATATACATTAAAAGGTGCTTTTACTTATGAATTCAAAATACATTGTAACATATACATGGATAAAACTGTACTGGATCTGAATTATTCGTGCTTTTAAAAACGTTATTTTATTTACATCTTTGTGTTCATAAGGTTTATTATGTTATGAAATAGAAACTTACGTTTTCACTTACTCTCCTTGAGGGACATTTGAAGTAATACAATAAAGAAGGTAAAAAGCTTTTTGTCAATGTCCTTGTTGGTACACGATTACAATTTACCAAAAAAATAAAGAAGCAACGTTTGTTAAATTAACTCTTAATGGACTTCCTTTGTCGTAATAATTACGAACATCTTGCTTTTTACTGAAGAAATTTAACAAAGATATTGTTAGAAACACTTTATCGATTTTTGAGGCTAAACTTTGGTTACAAAAGGTATAAAATAGATTAGAGTTTGTTTCTAGGACATATGATAACATATCGATTACGTCATACGTTTATACATTATCTTTTAAGCACTCGGAAAACTCTTGGTACCGTCAAAGACAATGCTAATCCAGAGATAATTAATACGTGATAAGGCTAGGCCGTCCATAAGTGCAGAATTACTTATGTAGTAGGTTGTTTAATTGATAGAGACAGTATCTGTTCCCCCACTCACGATATTCTGAGGTCACAAGAAACAAAAGACTGCAAGATAGCTATCACCTTGAACTATACAATGCAACAATAGACGAAGTATAAAATATGAATAGTATGTTTTCGCTCGTCTAAGCCAAATGTTTGTCTCAAGTATGTTTGTCAGTAGACACGAATGAAATATTTTTTTTTACATATTTCAGTTATTTTAATTCCAACGGCGGTGTTAACAATCCTAAGCATTTATTACATAACTTGTGATTGTCTAAAATGTATCTTCGTTCGGAGTTTGTCACTCACATTTAAAGTAATTTATAACCTTCTTGTTGTTTATAAAATGTATGTAAAACAATATATAAAAAACTGACGTTGATTTGCTTTCGCGCTTACTTAAAAAAACCTTCTTAAAAATGTGTTTTGTTTTTCTTGAAAATTCATACTTACATTTCGACGTTATTTGTCTATTTCGACTGGTTCTGTATAATTCTAGTTAAAAATAATATAAATTTGATGTAATATTACGTCACCATCTTACAGTAATACTTGTTACAAAAATCATAGATACTTGTTTGAGGTATTCGTTCGTTCGCGGCGAACGACCTTAGGCAACAAAGGACGTGCTCAGAAAGCCGTATGCCGCACGCTTCGAACAGATCCGATATCTATATAATTAAAGCTCATTAATCCCTATTTATTTCTAGGGTGAATCCCATCGGATAGCGTTGCGGGTTAAATTTATTTTTATTGCAAAGACAGGAACGTGACGGGAATGGTGCGTCAACAGTACAATCAACTTTAATTAACTTCTTTTTTAAATAAAATAAAATAGGAACTGCAATACTAGTATCAAAATCAAATTCTTTATTAGTTACATATATTCTGATTCAAAAACACGTACTGTAAATCAATTCCAATTCAGAATTTAAACAGTGCCTAAGAAGTGCTAACATCATCAATGTGCCCTTTTCGCTACGAAGGGACGACACAGTCTATACAACTCTTCCATATATCTCTGTCAGCCGTCATATCTGAACTCATATCCTTCTTAAGCATATTCCCTTTCACACAATCCATCCACACCTTCGGTCATCCTCTACCTTGGTAGCCATCCACATTCAATCTCATCACCTTTTCTCTTCTCTTACAAACTTATAAAATATTCACCAAATAAATAGGTATATAACTTACAATGGATAGAAAGCTGAGACCGAGATTTAAGTAATGCTACAAAATTTATTACAGTTATTTATTCATGTCCAATGTTAAGGAAAAGCCACAAAGCGGATAGGCAGGAATAATTAAACAATAAAACTTTTGGAACAGATTCGCAAGGACTCGTTCAGACCTGAGTGTAAATGGGACATTTATCTATACTATATTGTAGTACCTATCGGTTGTAAGCGCGTGAAACAATTGGACCTCGACCAAGCTTATGGAGTATTTCCCATGCCAGCTTTACCCACTGACACAATTCTGGTTTGTAAATAATATTTCCGGTTTAATTAATTAATTAAAGCACCCTTGTCGCTTTTCCATCGTTCCCAAAAATCAAAGATGAGTAAGGTGTTTTACAATGCTACATTTTTAATATCTTGTGGTAAAAATTATATTTTTATGAGAGAATTTTTTATATGGATTTGTATAAACTTTAAATCTAGAGTGAAGCGAGGTTATCGTCCAAAGCAGAGCAAATCTAATTTAACTGTTTGCAAATACCACGATTTGTTTTCATTAATTTATTTCTTAATAAGATACGCACCAATATGTTTTGTCCTAAACTATACCTAAAGGCTATTGTGTTTAGATGTATAAGGTCTATTAACCGAATAGGATATTTATGTTGTACGCAGTAATGTAATCTGTCGGTAATTAACTAGGCTATCCAATATCGTGCAACATCATTAAAATACCTCCTACACTAAATCTATGAGGGATCAAATTACTTGTAAACCTTTAACCGTGAACGATGTGTACAAGCTGTACGTACTCTCTATTGAGTACAATAGTGTTTTGTTTCTTGATTTTAAAATGGTATAAGTCAAATTACGGCATAGTCTTGTCTATGTTATAACTAAATACTACTTTTAGAACGGCTTAACTCACATGTAAATCGGTGTCAGTACCGACCAGTTTCGAGCCCATCGGGGGGCTCATCTTCAAGGTGAATGGGAACGGTACTATAGCGCGTTCACACTGATACCGATTTACACGAGAGTTAAGCCGTTTTATAAGTGGTATAGTGAAATGTCTCACGAAAGTTTTAATAGTTTAACTTAAAATGAATTTAAATCCTTTTGTAAAGTCATTTATTGTAACTGCTGAAGTCTACTATAGTGCAAGTAAACAAAGGCTAGAATGTATGAATGTATGGCAGTTGAATTATATAGTAATAAATACAATAGCAATATATTTGGCAAGGCTTAAAGCGCATCGGAATTGAATCCGGCGCTCGCAGCGCGACAGGCCGCACAAATAACACTATAAATAACACGGCCATTGTTCCTCAGCTTAAAACAATGCCTCGAAAGCTCGTAAATCCCTCGCCACTATTGTTTATCACAAAACCTATCTCCCTCTCCTTCCACCCCGCAGTGCGTCTATATTTCTATCCCTCTCGTATCCCGTTCAGTTCAAATTTACAGCTTCCTATTGCCATTGGAATGGAAATAAAAAAAATGGCGACCTTTATAAAACTATTCGATTATTGTGATACGAAAAAAAAATATTTTAAGCTGTACAAAGCTCCGAAAACGAGCCTGTAAAAAATCCTAAAGCTCTGAATTGTAAATGATCACCGTTGCTCCAGAGCACTAATGGACTCCCTTAGTGTTATAGTGTGATAGTTAATAAGGAAATGAAAAAGTTACTAGGCTAGCATAATTAACATTGTCAACTTCAAAATAATTCAATTAGAAAGATCATTCACTCATTCGTCGGTCTCTCGTTCTGTATTAAAAATGTTACCACATTATTTTCTGAGTCAATGATAAGGATAGATATATTTCATTCATCCCCTGACCAAGCCACCCCTAGCCTATCGCCCCTGCTGACCTCAAAACGCAAAAAAGGTGTATAATATCGCAGTAGAGTTATCACACCTTTTATCTCGCTCGTTACGTTCATTTGTTCAGAGATTGTGATCGGGGAAGTGTTGATGTACGTTTCCATTGTGACGACTGACGACACAAGTGATTCAATAAATACAACTTTTTTAAGAATAAATAACGTTTAAAATTACTCTACATCTATGCTGTCTTTTATTGAATCATTATGATACATATTGGTCCATTTATGTACAAAATTACGTTCATTAATATCGTAACAAAATAATATTGTTCAGTCTGCTTCGACCTCTCTGTGACAACTGCCGTCATCGCTAACATCCCCCAAGTCTGCGCAGTGGTGCAACTCCATACTTTCTTTATGTAAGGCTATATTTACTTAACAATACTTAACAATTTATTTTTTGGGCAGGTCATATAAGACGGCTCAATTACGATAGGTGGAGGAGGATAATGCTGTATTATAGACCATTGTTGGGGACCAGGAGCGTGAGGTGTCCTCCCTCCTGATGGACCGACTTGGTATGGTCAGCGGGAAATCGTTGGATGCGGTAGGAGGACCGCTTACTGTTTAACAGTAAGCGGGTGTTTGGGAAAGTATACAAACAGCAGTGGGCAGAAAAAGGCTGATCGTTCTTTATATATTTGTAGTACTTCGAAAATAGTATAGAAATCAAATTATCGTGTCGGTATTAACAAAGGGAACGTGCATAACTAGGAGATACAGTTGGGTGGTCACTTTCCAGCTCGCCCTTTGTGCGCGCCAACTGGGCCGGCCACACTATCGGTCAGTTCACAAATTAACTGTTTTCTAATCTACCGCGTTAAGTTGACATAAATGGCACCGGCGGCTGCAGTATATCTCAACAATCAACGCAATTAATCAATGTTTACGATTATTTTGTTGAAAAAAACTCATTTAACGTGGTTTTTATGTTAATCAGATTTAACTGACATGTTAAATTTATTTTTAGATCTGATAAAGAGATTTTTTATCGTTAAAAAAAAACTGTAACATATGTCTTGATAATTTACGAAATTATTATGTCTTTGAAATTTAAATTTAGAGTTTTTAATGAGAGAAAGTAGCAATTAATTAAGTGTAGACTTCCGCACTCGGTTAATTGATAACTAAGAGAAGCCCTTAGTGAGTACTTAACTGAACTAAACGTAAAAAGGTCAGTATGTAAAATTAATTAGGTTAGTATTACTCGAAATTACTTCTCAAAGTCTAGTGAAGTGTATTAATACAAAAACAATAAAAAGAAACTCGATAAAAACATTACTATGAAAAACCTCTCAAGTACATTGTTCAACACACTTTCCGAAGATAATCCTGTAATATTACGTAGTACGCTGCGGCTGTACGATTTTATGATAATAGCCGGTTATCTCATCATGGCGCGGTTATAATGATTCCGAGATGGTCGTAAAACGGTAAACGAGCGGTGGAACAGTGCCTTAAGAGAGATGTTATTGCTTAACTTGTTTACGAGTCACTTATCTGGCTTGTAAATCTCACGCAGCACGGACACGCAGAATTAATCATTTTAATGTTTTAGTGCGCTTTGAGAGGCAATTAGAGGCGAACTAACTATTACAGTGCAGGGAGAAGGGGCGGACTTATTACGTTGTAAAAAGGAAATCAAATCTTCAACGCCTTATTTGATGTGTGCTCGAATGACAACAGGTGGTCATGCACACTGTTCATCTTAAATCTATATCTGTCTAGAAAGCTTTTACAATATAGTACTTTATTATATGAGGCAAACGTGCGGTGGAATCACAAGAGTGATCATCGACGCCCATGGACATTTGCAATACTGAGCGACTCAAAGATGCGTTGCCGGCCTTTGCGAGAGAGGTACGCTCGCTTCTTGAAGGATCTAAAGTCGTGTTGGTTTGGAAATGCCGCCGAGGACAGACCATTCCACCATGCGTCAGTTAGCGACAGGAAGTTGAGCGCAAACCGTACTGTTGTGGAATGCAAGCCATCAACATGGATGGTACTTGGCGGTCTGTCATGTCGTCAGAAGATGGAACTCGGCGGCACGAATTAAAAATCACGACTTAACTCAAGTGTAGTTCCGTGTTGATATCGACTACTTTCTGACACGTCGGGAGTCTTCAGGGTGAGTGAACTACTGGGTTACATTTCTGGTTTCGTCTTAAGGTATTCAAACTCTATCTGAAACTAATCGATAACTAAACCGAACTACACCTGAGTTAACCCGTGATTTTTAATTAGTAGTATACATTAAAAGTTACTATTGTTAATTATTTTTAAATGTTGATTAAATAAATGTTGACTAACTCAGTCGTAGGCTTACCCTGGACAAGTTTTAATTAACAAATCCATCCATCTCCGCCGAGTCGCCGGGAGGTAAATACACGGGCCGACAAATTATTCAGTATCTAACGGTTCCCAGTTAAATATAGGGAGAGAAGGCGCCTTGTATTATAAATTAAATACTCAATTAAACATCGTTCTCGAGTACGCTCGATGGAAACGTTACGAATTAATTGTGACACGTTTCTATGATTACAGTTTACTTTTTTTTTGCAGTATTTCCAAACCAATACGACGTAGGGTCCTTCAAGAAGCGAGTGTACCTCTCAAAGGCCGGCAAAGCTTCTAGTATTGTAGGTGTCCATTCGGTCGATGATCACTCTTCAGATCCCGCCACGCGTTTGAATTTCTCGTATAACAAAAAAACTATTGTACTATTGTTGAACTCTATTCGGAATTCAAAAATATTTAACATATACATTTATAAATAAACAGGACAGTATAGACTAAACCGTAGGCTCCAAAATATGTACCACTGGTGCAGTTTCGGTGGTCTAGTTCGACACGTTTTAGAGATAGCGGTACTAATGATACTTAAAATATTTAAAGGTAAATGCTTGTAATGTCCGGTCTATTACAATAATGTTTAAATCTCTCCTATTGTAGATAATCAGTCTAAAAAACTTAGTGATGATGAAAATAATTTTGTACAATGATTGAACTTCTTACAACAAAAAAACAACCAAACGTCATACATTATAGTGCTACGAATAGTAAATAATGTGCTACGACATTTCGTAGACATAATAAAATCAAATTTTTTATGTTAAATATATAATCTTGAGTATATTATTTTGTCGGCGATCGTACTTTATAAACGAACCGAGTCGTAACACAGTGGGCCGACAGCAGATTGTAATCAGTACGAAGGTTTTATCGCGTCGGCTTTTTGTTCCCGCTCACAATGGGTACGAATGCCGCCGCGGACGTACCACGAACCCGGACCCCGGACCTTGAACCCGTACCTGTAGCTCATAGGTACGGGACGTACCAAATTGACATATAGGTTGAAATATTATAACATGGAACATTGCATAGAAACAAATGAATATGAATTGCGGAACAATCATTAGATGGGTAAATCTGACTATATTTGAGTTACTACCCACTTGCAGTCGTCCTCACTGTAGTTTAATAATTACTTAAACACATCTTTAATCTATAATTAACGACTATGAGAGATAATCTTTAGAACATAGTTTAGTTTCGTAGTCCATACTAATTATTCTTATAAGCATTGATATTGTGTAATTACCAATTATAATTTAAGAGCGTCAGTGGCGCAGTGGTTAAGCGCATGACTGAACCGGACGGTACTAGACAGTGACCAATGTGTTATGTTTATTTTCGAACTTCATATGTACATTATCCCACGTTCTTACGATGAAGAAAGAACGGATGCACCCTTCACAAATCTGCGAAGATATTAAAAAAAACATGTGTGAAGTCAACCCGCCCTGGACCAGCGTGGTTGACTATGGCCTAGTCACCCCTAATAATAGGGTAGGTTCCGAGACCCTCAGTGGAGACGTATAGTGAGCTGATGATGATGACTAATTATTCTGAACAAGTCATCCTTCACTATCTGTAATACTAACCTTTTTAGTTTAACAAAAAGCATTAACACACGCACCCTCGTCATGTTCACAAACTGTGCTCGAGTATTCACGGCATCCATTAATTATCGATTTGCTGAACTACTTTAAAGTTGTCCAAGTCCGCCACTTAGCAACTTCGCTTAATGTAACAAGTTAGCGATGTAAGGGCGTGTGTAGACGGCTTAATGCCGACAATTAAATGAATGGGGGACACTGGAGGGCTTGGGAAATCAAAAAATTAATACCAACAGTTTGTTTAAAAGGTGAAACACAATAATGATTCAGGATACGGATTTACAATCACGCGGTCTAGAGTTTGAATACCGCCATTTGACTACCACATCCTTGCAAACTTAGATCTTAATTGGAACGGTAGAAGAAATGTTAGTAAAGTAACAAAAATCTGCTAATTTTTCATAAAAAGAAATCGAGAAGAGGGCAAAGGAGTGGCAGGATCAGAAATGTGGAAACCACAGATGGGTTCGCTTTGAGAAATTTCGCTTGTTGAAGGACTTGTCGTGCTGTTTTTTTGTTTAAATGTTAGCAGATTTTTTATTTATTAATATTTCTTTTACCACTCCAACTTCGGTATAGGCTTGGGCGATATACTCCACGACAATATTCGATTGGCGGGATTGGCACACTGGACCACGTGTTTGGAAATCCGTACCCCGAACCATTAGGCTATTGGCGCTTTATTAACGGGTCAGTTACGTTTGTCGACATGCGACTACCGTGCGACTTTGCCGACGCGTTTATTGGATAAGAAGTACTTAAGTTAATGCCAGTAATTGGTTTCTCGCTGCACTTTGTTACGCAAATTAAGGTCTTGTTTATCGTTCAGTATATAACACATATTGTTTTAAATTTAATTTAACGGACAATTTATTTATAATTAGCTTATTAATAAAATTGCGTACATAATAATTTATTAAAATAACATTTTAAAATGTGTGTGACTTTAATTAAACAATGTTTTAGTATTTGAAAAGATGGTTTTAAAAGGGTTATCGTATTAATAAAAATACCAGGTAACGTAGTTAGGAGGTTTAGGTATAGATTTATAATGTATAGGATATTTTATACAAGTTCATAAACCCACTCTCGATAAGAAGTCAGTTATTTTACATTGTAAATGAGAACACTGGAGAAATTAACACATAGAAAAGGAGTCTTTTTGTCCTTACCTTTGTGCTTTAGATTAGATATTTATACATTGTAAATCTATGTCTATAGATATGCGATAAATAATCTGGTTAACCGAGCTTAGCTTAAACGAGTTGTTTGAATTGAACTCCCCGAGTCACTAATGCGAAGGATCTTCGCTAACTTGAGATCCGAGATACGGCTAATGTGAATCGAATGCACGAAACTTTTGCACGAATTACCCTCGATTACATGTCATTAGGGGCGCTTTTCGCTTGCACGCGGTACAGCATAGCGCACAAATGTGTCCCATCCTGTGATAATAAACTTTGATATGGTTATTAATAGATTTTGAAGTTACCGTAAGCACAGCTTTGTTCTAAGTTCTAACATACTTTGCTAAGTACTTTTTGTCCGTGTTATTGTTTAAACTTCGACTTAACCCGTCCACCTATAACAGTTACAATTAAGTATATTTATATAGTTAGAAATACACTATTTAGGGTTTTAGTGTGCCTTCAGTGACTTCCTTAGGAACGTTTAAGCTAGTAATTTTTTTCATTGTTTATCGAAGATTTAGATAGTTTAAAATCAAAAACTGCACCCTTAACTATATATAAAAAAATGAAAATAATGGAAAGTAAATTTTCATAAAGTCACTAATATTTCTTGTAACCAAGTAAGCTTGAAAAAACTTACGTTAGGATACGGGTCATAATAATAGTCGAATAATGAGATTCGAACATGCGACCGAAAAATCGTTAGTCTGTGTTTGTAACCATTAGGCTATTGGCGCTTCAAAACGTTTATTTAGATAGTTGTGTTGCGTGATATTATTTCTATTTCCGTGTCATAAATGATACACGCTACATTAGTTAGCAAGGTTCGTATGACGCAGGCTGGAGTTAATGTGAGATTAACTGCTCAGTTAAATAAACATTAAGTCGTGCTCCTTATACGTGCACCGACAAGATACCACGGTACTAAATCATAGCCGCTTCAAGGACTCGTTGCCATGGTTACTGCTCAGATAGGGTTGCCACACACAATGTAATATATTTCATATAAAGTTTGTTACCTAATTTTTTTACTTCGTTTACTAATTTAGAACAGATTTATTTATAACGTATGTATAAAATATCATTAGTTTATATAATCAATTAATTAAATTTATAAATTTTTGTGATTATTATAGTAATTATTTATTTTAAGTATGCCACTTAAATTATATCTATTTACAATAGAACCTTTCTAGGTACCTTTCTTAGTAATAAAATTTAAGAAACTATAATTTACTTTTTTATTAACAAAGTAGCCTTTGACCGCAACTTTGCCTAAATTAAAAAAAACTAGTAAATAGCCTATGCATTATTAATGTTTTCATTCAGATCCATTAAGCCGTTTTTAAGTTACCTGCTAATAAATATCCATCTATTGAAACTCACATTTATAATATAAACAGTGAGATATAAAAGTACACCCCTAGCACTCATAGACCAGATCAATGTAGTGGAAACCGAAGGCCCTGCAGCTGATTTACGATCACCGAAGCAACTGGGAATCGAACCCCAGTCGGGGCAATTTCCGTGAGCCGCCGCGTGCCGCGAACTAAAAGTTCAATATAACCTTTTGGTAAATGGCGAAGTGACCTACATACTAAAGGTTTCTCTTCATACACCTCATGTCTGATCATTAAAACGTGTTTTTCAATTTTTGCGCGACTCCTGAAGTAAATTTTAAGCTTTTGTTTGATAACTAATTGTTTGATAGGATACCATTGGGCTTTCCAATTCTTTATTTCAAACTTGCTGACAACCCCGATATTATTCGCACGAAATTAAAAAAAAACATAGAAACGTATACGTTATTGGAGGTTGAAATCAATCATCTTCAACCCGCCCTTTTCTCCACGGAGGGTCGGCACAGTACGTACTCTTTCTTTCTCTCTTTACTAATTAGTAATTTTTATTAAGTAGCTTTTCTTAATTACTAACCCTGTATTTTGTTTGAGTCAATTTTAATTTGTTTTTTTTATTATTAAAATGTTGTATTGTGTATTATAATATATTGTAGACAATTGGTATAACATCGCATTGGAAAGTGGTCTGTTAGGATGTTGTATTTTTTGTAAATAAATTAAATTAAAAAATAATCTCTGTCAACTCATACCTGAACTCACTCTCCTAAAGGTTGAAATCTATTTATTCTAAAATTCATTTAGAACAGTTGTGCTGTACGTGTTATGTGTTCAATATCCATCCAAATTCATCATCATCATCATCATATCAGCCACACGTCTGAGCGTAGGCTTCCCCCAAAGATCACCACGACGATCGGTCCTCGGCCGCCCTCATCCAGGATGCTCCCGCAAACTTAACCAGATCATCGGTCCATCTTGCGG
>JAODUI010000007.1:6594563-6610714 GCA_027563995.1 Papilio gigon | reverse complement strand
GGCCGCCCTCATCCAGGATGCTCCCGCAAACTTAACCAGATCATCGGTCCATCTTGCGGGAGGCCTACCCACGCTGCATCCTGTGTGAATGACTTTCCTGTCATTAACGTAATATATTAAGCCTTTTACTGACGATATTAATTCACATGGCATGACGTTGTTGACATTTATTCCTTGCTCTTTAAATTGTTGTTCAAAATTACAGCAAACGTGACCTTTTTAAAGCAGGCTTTTGTTCAGTTTAGTGTTAAACGACCCAGAAGTTGAGAAGCAATGGTAATCGCGAAAACAAAACACATTTGACCTACTTATTACGTTTTATAACTACTGCGATAACAAGCGCCTATCGTTGAGTGAGGGGGGGGGGGGTCAATGTTTTGGTTATTTTTTTTACACTATAACACTTTGGCACTATAAATACAATAATATGATTACGTTATTGCATCGTTAGTGTGGTCAACTAGGACTTGATCATTCCTAAGACAGGCTCTGACCCACTCGGTGGTTGATGAGGACGTCTATGAGCTGATTAAGATGATGATATATTAATGGGAATCGAAAGCATAAAGGAAATCGAACGAACTGATAAACGTGTTAATTACAAAACGCAAAGGAGTGGAATAAGTTGCCGGCGTCAGTGTTTCCGTCCAAGTACGATTTGGGAACCTTCAAGAGAAGAGTGAATAGGCACTTACTGAACTAGCACGTACCATATTTCGACCTCATCATCACTTGGCATCGGGTGGGATCGTGGTCAAGCGTTAGTTTAGAATTCATAAAAAAAAATACAATCAAAGTCACAAATCAAATACGTACATAACGCTTCTTTGTTACCTCTGATGATAGAGGTTTGGACTTGACAATATAGACCTATTTAAGTTTTTTTATACCAGAAGGTGGAAACGAGCAGCGGGAACAGATAAGTGGTCACCGACGATCAGGACATACAACACTTCATGAGCTGATATCAGTCCGTAATACGAAAATAATTCCAAAAAATTGTGTTCGAATTTCGAACAATAAACGACCATTAAATATGGTAATACTTAATTAGTGTGATAAGGAAACAATGAGTACTAATGTCAAGTATAGTTATCTAAACCTAATCTGAACTGAACTACTTCTAAACTAGCATGTACCATCTCGAGACCACTCACGTGATCTCTGACGGGACCGTGGCCAAGCGTTAGTCATTGTAAAAATAATATTACAGTGTTAAGCCTAAATAAAGATGCCACAAGGACATCAACTTGAAGGGAATTAAAAACGTAATTTCCTCACTCTCAGCGTAATTTAAGTATAAACAGGATAACGTTAATGTATTATTCATAAATCCTTTTAAAGGGAGATTAATAAGTTTTTGTTTTACAATATTTTATATTTAAATTTACTTTAATATTAAACCTGTTTAAAATGGCTGTCGTCAGTGACAACGTCCGCGCGGATAAAAAAAATAGTTGTGTTCTGTGAGGTGTGATTTGCGTGAATAAGGATATGGGTAAGAAGGGTGTGAGTTTAGATATGAGGGCTGATAGAGATGTATGGAAGATTACATACTGTGCCAACACTGTAAGGGAGAAGGGCAGGTTAATGATCATTATTATTGTGTTCTGTGATAATTTGCGGTATTACAATAAATAAGAAAGAAATATACTATTTATAAAAACGGATTAACTAAAGTGGAAACGATATCGGTAGCGACTAGTTTCGATCCCCCGATGGGCTCTTATAGTGTCTTCGCATAGCATCCAACGCATCCAGTTTAGTGTAATGTCTCATGAAGTTTTAATGATTTAAGAAAGGGATAGTGTAATTTAGTCTATAAAGAAAAGCCGAACATGTAAAAAGACGGAAGTACGAATCAGACTGGCATGTATGTCTTGTAGTGACTTGGCTTGCTGCCAGCACTTTCACTTGTCTATGTTAATATGTACTATTATATAACATTGTACATAAACTTTATAACCCATACTGTAAGATATCAGATAGGAAACGGAAATAACCAATGTCATAACACAATGACACAATAAAATAAACGATGCGTAAACAAAAAAAATTGTGAACCAAGGAAGCTCGCGTTTCCGAAAACAGAGGAACGCACCACAGAGCACGCTGACCAACGTTGACTTTTAAGTGACAGGACATGAAAAACGCATTCCCGTTTAAATTGTTTAGTCGATTTTTGTTATAAAAGTAGGGGGCAAAAGAGCGGCGGGATCACGAGGGTAGTCATCGACGCCCATGGACATTTGCAATACCAGAAGAACCAAAGATGCATTGCCGGCTTTTGAGAATTAGGTATGCTCGCTTCTTGAAGGACACTAAGTCAGTATGCGTTTATGAAGTCGTTTTAATTTTACGCAAGTATCACGGCACGGTATACACAGGTGATTGTCACCTGCACTTCTCCCTATATTTTATTAAGAAGCTAGCTTCATACCTTGTCCTTTTGTCTATGGTCATAGCTGACCAATAAATAAGCAGAAAGTTTCGGAACAAAAGCGATCACGATAAAGCGTGTTCATATTGCGCGTCGGCGATCCGGCGGGCGAGTGATCGTGTGATAGGGCGCTAATTAATTTGTGTTTACACCGACACCGGCCGCCTTCCTGTGGCACGCGATAGCGGCCAGCTATAGTGACCACCATACAATAAACGTCCAAAAAACACGCCATCGTTATTAGAAAACATCATAATTTTTCCCTTCCTTTAAACCTAAAACCTCGTGAAAGATTTTCAGTTGACCCCCCCATCCATCATCATGAACATTCCATAATGATTATATCAACACTTCTTGAGAATTGAATAACTCCTGATACCTTCAAATAGAATGTCTTTTTTATTTCTTGATCCTCCTAATTTTATCACAAACAACGAAGTCTTTTAGGCACCAAAGACTACTGCATTTTTGTAAAAGAAGGGGTCAAATGTACGACGGGGTCACAAGGTGATCGTCTTCCTTGGTAATGAGCAATACTAGAGGAACCACAGATGCGTTGCCGGCTTTTAAGATACAAAGTGGGTACATACTGACTTTGGTAAAAAGTGTACATCGGCAACCATTGTAACAACATGTTTTTGTGAATGTTTCCGTAATGTGAACTCGTGTGTGAGATTTACTTAAGTGTTTAAGTGCTTAGTGGTCACCCTAACATTTAAATGTCAACAAAATGTAATTGTAGCTAAAAATATCAGTTTGATAATGCTCGGTTACGATTTCGCTCAGCGTGTATTGTTTACAATATAAAAATCTAATTAAGCCAACACAATGGCGCAAAACATATTGTTGTAATTGCGCAGTATTGGTATGTCTAGCGTTAACCTTTCAATGCATGATTACATAATGAGACATTTTCGTTTACAAACAATACATTTTTTAATGTTCCTATTTATTCTCCAAGACTATTCTATATCTATGCGTAATTTCAACCAGATCTACAATGCCGTATTTCCCTGTTCTACAAGTCTATTCTAACTAAATCTCTTCCACAAACGACGAGTGAGAAGTACGTACGCAAGCGAGTGAAATGTGCCACGTAACCTTGTCTGTGTACAAAGATGTTACGAATACATTGTAATAAGTTAATTGCAGTTCAAAATACGTTAACATTAATGTAAATTTAATGCAAAATAAATATGTTTGCGCTCGACGGCGGCGACGTAAAGTGGGTCAAACGGCGCGTGAATCACACCGTACACTCCTGTAACTGACGTTTTGAACTTTAATCGTGAATATGTTTTAATAAATTTATACCAGTTTATATTAATAAAATGTAACGCTTCGCTTTCATGCTGACAATGATGACACATATCCAATCTCCTTTGTTTTATAAATTTTACAAAATACTGTATATTTTATTTGACGCATCTGTGGTACTTCTTTATGTGGCAATCGATAGTATCAGACAACACGCTTCTCGTTTGTCCACTTCTAGACATAAAAACTGTCGATATGATGAGAATAAAACGCGTAATTTATGGATGATATTTTACAAAGTAGGCTTTCACGGCAGCGCTACCTCCTCATATCTGTTACCAAACAATTATCTTACTTCGTATGTAACAAAGGTGAATTTCGACAATTGTAAGAATATTCGAATTCAATGAAAATGAGAGTAAACCTATCTAAAATTAACATAACTCTATAAGGTTGTGATCGTACTTATTATTTAAATAGTGAAACATACAAATGTAAATCTATAGCCAGTCAATGACAGGTGTAAAAATAATTCTCATTTCAATTATTTTTGCGACATTACAATTTACAACAATCATGCGTTGCTTTAAGCGCCAATAGTCTAATGGTTACGGGTGCGGACTACCGATCTAGCGGTCGCTAGTTCGAGTTCTACCATTCGACTATTGTCGTGAACCATTCCGAACACAAGCTTTTTCAAGCTTAACAAGAATAGTTACAAAAAATATTAGTAAATGAACAAAAACCTACTAGTACCTTTACTATAAAATAAAATGGAACTCGACTGGTTGACACTATATGACTCCAACACGGCTAGATGTGGAAGAATGCAGCGGCGAAGTTAGTTTTTTTTTTAATTCGGACGAAGTCGTAAGCAACAGCCAGTCATTTATATTCCCCGATTCCTTTGTTCCCATATCATCCCCAGCTGTCGACTATCGGGGACAATATGCACATATTTGAATGCTGTTAAATTGTAAACTGCATATCCAGTGCATCGACGAGTTCTGATGCACGGAGACTGCAGGCTATTGAACTCCGGTCACTGACCTACCACAAGGATCTCTCGACCTACATGCTACAACTATGCCATACAAAAATGCACTTTAGTACTTAAAGTTAAGATTGATTGTCCCGTGAATTGTCAGTTGTTTATATTAAATTATGCTGAGATTGGATTAGACACGGCAATGGTTAGAATTAAAACTTTGCATTACGTGATACGAAATTTATGTTTCTATTGTGTAATGCTTCGCTTGAGAATTATTGTTTTTCTTTTAATATTAGCAGTCTCTTTGCGAAGTTCTCAGCCTTTGTCTTTACAAACTGCCGAGCAGGAGTACAGAATGAGCAGGATTTATAGTCAGGATGTGAACACAGGCAGGGGAAAGACTAATATGTATGTATGTATGTATGTATGTATGTATGTGACTAATGTAATGAGTAAGACAATAATGAAAACGAGTGAATAGATTAATGGACAGACATATATATTAAAAGATGACAAAACAGAAGAAGGCTACGCTTGGAACTCCGTAACCACAGTCGGCAACAGATGTCGCCTATTATCAGACATATTTTTCATAAATAAGGAGAAAGGGGCAAAAGGTCGGTATCACAAAGGTGATCATCAACACATCGGCTCAGAGGACCACCCACAGATGCGTTGCTTTGAGAAAGTACACTCGCTTCTTGAAAGACCTTAAGTCATATTAAGATTTCTAAATTATCATCAACATCAGCCCCTGTCTGCCCACTGTTGGACATAGGCCTTTCCCAATGCTTTCCACAGTATGCGATCCTCCGCCTTCCACATCCAACGACTTCCTGCCGCAACATTCCTGACATTTTCTAAAGTATTGAACAGTAATATTTTAATAAAATTAAAAACACATTCAATAAAGTACCTACTTAGATAGAGAAGTATTAAAAACAATCCTAAAATTGTCCCTAAGCGTGTATGAGTGCAAGTAAAGGAATAACAAAGTGTGCGGGGTCGAGTCGACTGGGCGACCCCGAAGTAGGTGACGGTCTTCTGATACAGTCGCAGCTCGCACACCGCTTTGCTTACAAATATCGCACGGTAAATATTACAATATTCAAACATTACGGACGCTCGTGATTAAACGCGGAGCCGAGCATAGAACGAGCTTACGTCGGGTTATTGGGAATTTTTTTACTCTACTACCAAGCCCAATACAGGGAATTAAGACATTAAGTAGTTACAGCTAGCGCGATTTTCGCAGTTGATCTGCGTCGATCATCCGATCAGATCTCTTAGATTATATAATTTAAATGATCGATCGGGTCGCGATCCACAAAAGAACCCAGTTTTGAAGCTGTGGCTCGTGTTGTGCCTGCCCCTCGACCACGACCCGCGAACCTCAAGTCGCATCCAGGTCACTCAGACGTTCACGTCCCTTGTTCCATGGTCTGATCAGTGACGAACATCGACTAAACCAAAGGGCTCAAGATCTGAGTGATCGGATCTTTTACACCTCAAAACGATGGAAGTGGGTGGCGACTGACCCGGGTCGGGAGAAATCGATTGACAGGTAAAGTCGAGTACGGTGTCATGCGAGCATTGTGAGCTGGTATAAAGTTTGAACGGCAGTATAGTTCGATACCGCGTTATTGTTATTACCACAGATAATATTATTTAATAGGTCATTGGTCCTATCAGTGGTGTGGCCGCTCGTTGGGTTCGCTAAACTTGTTTACTGAACTTTATTATTAATTTTATAAAAGAGATTGAACAGACGAATGGCTGGAGCACAAGGTGACCAACGCACATGTACATCCATAATACCCGAGGAACCAATTTGTTGCCAGCCTATGTTTCTATAAATTGTGTCCCAAAAAAAAAATATTTTTAACACAACTATTTCTAAAATTTTACTTCGACGACAATCGAATAACACATCGGTATATGTCGGGGTCTCCTCAGCAACACTATTTGTTAAAAAAACATTATTGTATTGATTAACTTCTATGGTTGAAGAAGTGAGCCAGAGAGGCACGCTTCAGTGGGCCCACGTTGTAGTTGACAAGTTGACAGTTTGGTTTTGACGTGTGTCGTTGTGTAACAAACAAGGACAGATAAATAAATCGTACAGACTCCATTTTGTAAATATTCCTATACGAACACAAAATACTGGTATTACCTACAAAAAATTACAGTAACTGGCTTGAAAGAATTAGTTAATATTGTCTTTTTCTATGTCACAATATGACCATTCTTAATTCAAACTCATAAAATTAAAAAAAAGAAAAGTGCTCGTCGACCTTTTCCTAACAGTAATCGCTGTGTCAAATTTCTTATATTCGTTTAGCCGTTTTGAAGTTACGTTACAGACATCCATCCTTCTAAACTTACTTATGTATAGAATTAGTAAGATTACTTAGAACTAGAATGATACAAGTCATAAATATTACTATATTTTCTCCATTGATATAACAAAACATGCGACAAGGTAAAGGGATTGGCTCCTGAAAAAATAAAAAAAATCGTGTATCCTTGCTTTCAAATAGATTTCGTTATCAGTAAACAAGTTACTAAAAGGACTATAGCTGCGTTTATGAAGAGATGTAAATGAATTCTAGTATTCATTATTACTATAAACAAACAATAATTAATTAAGATTGTATAGAGTGGTCGTGGTCGCAGCGCTGACTTACATTATCGACAATTTACGATACCACCAAACAAACTCACACTTAAATAGCTCAGCATAAATAAATATAGACCTATGTCGACACTAACGAGAGCTCAGATTAAAAAAATAAACTAACTAAGTTTAACTAGAACTTTCGTAAAACATAAACTGAATAAAAAAAGGCTAACTCACGGATTCATCCAGTGTCGGTACCGACTAGTTTCGAGTCTATCGGGCGCTCTTCATGGTTAGTGGGATTGGATTAATAGTGGAATCCGAACCCACGACCGCCAGATAGGTAGTCCGTAACCATTGCGCTATTGCCGCTTTAAAATTACTATTACTGGTAAAGTAAAATAACAGTAATGTGCATTCAGCTTTAGATATAGCCTAGGTCTGTGACCTGCCCCAATGCTATCGCTGCGCACGCACACAAACCCGCGTTCACAGACACACGCACACCAGTGCCGTCGCCAAATGATTTATGCTGTACGCTTGCTTCATTGTATAGTTCTTTGTGTGCATTATTGTTACGACTAAAGCCTCTTTTCCACTGTGCCAATAGCCTCTATCAGCCCTTTTCCCCAAAGAGGATCGACACAAGTTACTACTCTATCGTAAGACTATCACACATCTCATCTGATTTACACTCACTATTTTTATGATCAAAGTGCAATCCTCTTCGTTTGCGGTGATCTATTTAAAATGAACAATCGTTTAATTGTCCAATATACCTTGAAACGTAAAATCTCGGTTAATTTTACAATCCATTCTAAAACGCACAATAATAGTCATAGGAACATTTGTGTTTTATTTAATCAAAGAAATCAATAACGTAATGTTTATTTTGTAACAAGTGACGAAGTTAAAACGCTGTGATTTGCAAGACAATCTTTAACTGGTATACCGAGAACAATGGCAACTGTACATTGACAAAGACGTCCACGACTGTACGCAGGCAGTCCCGCTCGCCCGGAGACGTGTGACTTTGTCTGTAGTGGAAAAAGGGTCTATATGTGTCACTTGTCGCGAACAATGCTTGAAGTGCAAATTACCTAGGCATGTTAATTACTACAAACGCAAATGGAAGGACATGAAATAATTAACATTTGTAACTGACGAGGACTACGAAAATACAAAATAAATAAAGGAATGTTATTTACGTAAACAATTGTACATATGTACATAAGTTTTGATAAAAAATTTAATGTCAT
Organism: Papilio gigon; assembly: GCA_027563995.1. Lineage (NCBI taxonomy): Eukaryota > Metazoa > Arthropoda > Insecta > Lepidoptera > Papilionidae > Papilio > Papilio gigon. Next base: position 6,602,147 of record JAODUI010000007.1, on the reverse strand, counting down.
TTCCGTAAATAAACGCCAATACCCTAATGTTTAAGGGTATTTCCGATCACGTGGTCGAGAGTGCAAATTACAAAATAAGACTGTTGACGGAAGCCACCACCTAGACAAGTGTAGGGGTTAGTTGGAGTGGTGAAAGATATATTAGAGAATTTACAAAAATCTACTATTTTTTTTATTAAAAAAAATAATTTATGTAAACTCCTTACATATGTACACAAGTTCTGATAAAGAAATATAATTTTTCATAGATGATCTATAGATTGACTGTTTCATTTTTTTAAATAATAAAATATATTTAATCGGCCGCGACGACCTTTGCCACACCTGAACACACCGAAGTCACGAGTCACTGTGTAAACATTTCTTCCGCATGACCATTTTATAAATAGTTCGTACGATTTCATATTAAAACTCCTTAGTAACGCAATCTCAATTTCAATTATGTTAAAAAAAATAAGTGGTTTTACCATATATAAAATACCAGTTAAATACATTCAAAACGCAAGAATCTAAAAGAAGAATTTCAATCTTGCTCGCCCATTAGTTATTTTTTTTTTTCTAAGGAAAGGGGGTAAACAAGCCATGGCATCACCAAGGTGATCGACGACGGCAGAGGCATTGATGGCAAAGGACAGAGTTAATTTCAGCCTAGAGTTTAGTTGATAAAAGAATGTGGTACAAGAAAATGAACTAAAAAACGTGTTAATTTGTAAACGAAGGTAATCTAATCCACCTTTCCTTTCGTCCTCAACAAGCTCATCTTTTTCATCCACTGACGTTCCAAGATGGCGACGTTTCCATTGACCTTGTTTTCGTGTTTCTGATTTCGTAAACAACTAAATATAAACCTACGCAATGCCGATAGAACACTTATTTTGGATTAGAGAAAAACAACTCGATTTCACTTTAAATTATTATTTACAAATTACATCGACGATCGATTGACCGTAGCTATCGTACAAAGGAATTACAACCCTATTTATATCCAATAGGTTCCTTTTTACTTTACAGATGATAATCTAAGTATTACGTATTAAGCTAGCTATACACGAAACGAATTTAAAAGTCAATTTTTAACCTTCCAGGTGAACAAGGCCTATGTCCAGCGTGGGCAGACGAAAACTGATGGTGTTGATGTGTACCTCCCACCCTTAGTGAGAAAGAAGGCTAGAAAAGAGATGTGGATTTGACATGGTAAGGAAAGAGAAATATCCATTTTCAGTTCAGACTCTTAAAATCAAGGCACTGAAGTCTAGACTGGTTAGGTATTCTGACCTGTTTGGAATTAATTGAACTAAATAACGGCTCACTAGAGCACTATGTTAAAAAAATTACAAATTATTGCGCTGTAGCTGTCTTTTGTTTTTCTTCATATTTTTTGACAGATACAGTAGGGATAACAGCGCCCCCTACCGGTTCATATAAGCTTGTTGCTTCATTGAAAATACCTTGTGGTATTTGACATTTAGCTTTATCTTACTGACAAAAGCATTACAGAAGAAATGTTAATATTTTGAGTAGATGAACACGAAGGTGATGAGATTGAATGTGGATAGCTATAAAGGTAGAGGAAGACCTAATGTATGGATGGATTGTATGTAAGATATGCGTGAGAAAAGTGTATGTTCAGTGATGTACGCGAGAGTACATACTGCGCCGAACTTCTGTAGGTAAAAAGGGCAGGATGATTAAGAAAGAAAATTACAATGATGTCATTATCTCCACTCTAATACACTGGATGAAATGTTCGTTAATTAAGGGACACAGGAAGTCGGGAGCCATTCAATTATCGCCGGAATACGACTAATTGGTCACTTCCTTCAGTTCCAAATAAATAATTACATACTGTCAGTCTCAATGACGAGAGATTTATACTAAAAAGTAATGTACAGGATAAATATGTCAAGGGAAACGAATTGCGGATGTCCGCAAATTGCAATTGTAACAAAAACATTCAACAGCTACGTTTTGTGAACTGCTATCTTGCTCATCCTTAAATGCCTTGACTGATCAGAGCCCGCGCACACTCTGTCTTCGGCGTGTCCTATGTATGAATATCAAGTCACTATATTGTATGAGTTATGTCATCATCAACCTTCCATATTCCGTTTGTATTGTAGGCACAGTATACACTACTCTTCCATACATCTCTGTCAGCTTATGTCTGAACTCACACATGTAAACATATCCCCGTTCACACATTCCATCCACACATTCGGTCTTTCTCTCGCTTTATAGCCATCAACATCCAATCTCATTACCTTCTTGTTTATATTGCTTGGGTTAGGTCTTTACGGATGTACAGTATTGCAGTAACAAAGGAGATTGTGACGTCTAGTCAGGGTCCTGGCCATAAATAATTTCGAAATTAAATTTTAAATTTCGAATATAATTTGCACGTTTAATAAAGCGAGTACAGGCCTAAATAAAATAATTTACTTAAAAAACAACAACGTATGTACTTGTACCTTTGACCTCGCGTAATAAGTCCAAATAAATTTAGTTGCTATGCGGAACTATCACGACACGTACCATCTAACACGTCGACTCCACAAAAACAAATGTACCCAAATCATTTCCGCGTTGGTAACGATAAGCTACGATTGCCTAATTTAAATATATGCGAAAACATAATAGAATTATTGATAAATAGACTGATTGTTTGGAACGTGTTTACCATCTTTCATGATTGGAAAACATTGTGATACAACCTGCATATATCTGTGAAGAGATGTGTGATGTCAACCCGCACTGGGCCCGCGTGGTTGACTGCGGCCCAGTCATCACTAAGGTAAGATCAGAGATGTTCAGTGGAGACATATATGCCCTGAAGATAAGTATAATCCGAACGCATCTCTTGTTCCTCTAGTATTGAAGACGTCCGTAGGCTTCGATGGTCTTTTGAATTCCCGCCGCTAGTTTATCCCCTTCTCTTATGTAAAAAAAGCTAAACTTAATTTTGGAAACCAATTTTTTTTTTTATTTTTCTTTGTCATTAGAAAGTGCCAAGCCTCGAACAGTCCTGTCCCTTTTTAACAATACGTAAAAGAGCGAGAAAGAAATGGTCACACCTCCAGCCCAGTTTCTTCGCGAATGACGCGTGTATGCGCAGAAACATAATTTTAAAATAAATAAAGGAGGTCAATTGAGAGGTCGAAGCTTTTATTTTAATACAATAATAGAGTCGTTTTATTCGTTTAAAATGATTCTAAACAGACATGATAGCTTGTAGTTGAAACTTCATCTCAACGGTCTGCACACATCCCTCGGTAAATTACGTGGTAAATAAAAATATTTACTTTTACATTTATATATGCATTTATATATTTATATATGCGTTTTTATATTATTTTTACATTTATACATTTACACCTTCAGAACACTTAATAATATAGATTTAATTGAAAATCTCACTAACATGATAAATGCGAAAATATACTTGGATGTTTGTTAGCAGATATCTCCAAAACGACTAGACGAATCTGGATGTAATTTGTCAAAGAGATTGATTACTTCCTACAATAGGACATAGCCTACTTGTTTAGCTTTTTTTTTAATTTCACTCCGGTATAGCAGCTTTTGCTACTCTCACCATTTTTTTCCCGATACAAAAACACGTGAGTAGAAAACATATTGTCGTCCTTGTCATTACCTTTGTAAAAAGAGAGATGACGGTATGTTTCTGTGCACATCTCGGTAGTGGAGACCCACTGTGAGCGATCTCGCTGTGGCGCACGGGCGCAGACACTGGTATCATAGCGACAAGACAATTACCTTCTATTTCTGTAGCTCTCTTAACCAGACTGACCCGTATATGAACCAATCTGACGCTCAGTTAAGCATCGTCATAGCGACTGACAATTTCTATGCTATATTTTTAAATAATGCTTTTTTTGTAAATCCAAAAACTACGTAGAAAATAACATAAGATTAAGAAAAAGTGATAAAGAAATAAAGTTGACTACCGCCCAAGGTCTCTGACCCGCAACGTGTTAGGGGAACGAGAGGGAGGAATAGCGCTTCCTAATAAAAAAAATTGATATTAGAAGTGGTCTTCATTATGCTATTGTTGAATAATTTCAAACTGAGTCATGCTTGTGTTAGGATATTTATAAAATTAGTCGAAGACTGGGATTCGAATCCTCCATCAAGTGATTTGTCTGTACTCTTAACTATTAAGTTATTGACGTTTTAATTAAATAAATTCATATCATATACGGCTAATCTATCAAGTTAGTTACTGCCTACCCTTTTTTAGTGTCTAAAACTTGATAAACAAGCAAGTAGACTTATAATATAGCTTTAACACCGCACTCGCGGTGGTATCGTGACAGATGCATTGGTAACCTTTTATAGACAGGAAAGAGATAAGTAGAGACAAGAGAATCCTCTTCTCTGCCAAAACCACTTCCTTTAGTACAAAATGAAGATGTTTGTGGTACAGAAGTCACCTTAGAGGAGATTACAAAGGCATAACCAAATTAGTCTAGTAAAAAAAAAATAAGAAATTATAGCCTTTAATTTAAACAACCTTCTAGTTATTCTTGAGACAGTGACTTAAATATTGCATTAAAAATGTTTTGAATAACAATTAACATGTCTAAGGCGTCGCTTCTGCCAAGGTTCCGTGCCTCTGCTGACGCCCGAGTCACCAACCTTGATGTTTTCGTTAAGCGTTCTTTATATCGTCAGTGTTGTTCATTTTTTATCAATAACTTTCGATTATAAATTGAACAGATTATGATAATTCTATCGAATATTTAATACATGTAAATTGCTCTTTATAACATATTTTTATGATTGAAACACTGAATTATAAATTCCTATAAAATGCAAGAATATATTCTTTTTTGTCAAACAAATTTCAATCAAAATTTACATATAAGCCTTTACCACACTACTGCAAAAGCGAATCGACAAGCTATGTCCACAAAGTTTACACAAAATTAAGCGAAATAGAAACTCGGAGTTTACTCTACTGGTTTTATTAAACCAAATTTAAATTGGAACAGTTTTCTTTTATAATGAATACAGTAACCTATTAATTCTTACGTTGGGACCAATCAGTACCAGATTCATATGAAAATTAAGTAAGCTTCCTAACCGCGTCGTAACAGTCTAACAAAGCCAGGGTAAAGACTCTTCCTTATATCTCTATATAAATGTAAATGCATTTTGTACGCTGCTGTACAAGTTGAATATAGAATATATCTAATAGGCTCCTCTATAATACCGGTTTATTGCAAACAGCCACCGCTATGGGCACACGTAATACGGGCCGCAACCGAACCGGTTCAATCCGGTCTTATCAACCTACATTATTATCTTTCTTTTTGCAAATCGTTTAGTCCATCCCATCTCGTCAGGGTACTATCGATCTAGTCTTAAGGGCATAAGGTTCAGTTTCGTTTTGTTGGTAAATGTTCACTTACGTTGTTGTGGACGTGTGTGTCAATTTATTCAAATAGTGTATTTAGTTGTGGTGATAAAGTAAACGAGAATGGGGGTCATCCCTCGCGCCGTTATCGCGGACCGCTCCGCACCAGATATAGTTCCCGCTTACTAATTACATCAATTGTTATATTAACAATAAATAATCAACTTCTGTTATAATTACACATTCCTTTTGAACCTAATATAAATACAAAAGCGCCAATAGCCTAATGTTTGAATGTACGTATTTCCGACACGGTCGAGAGTTCCCGTCCTGCCATTCGAGTATTGTAAACCAAAATAACAAAAGTTTGCTTATATATAAAAGTTTACATGCATGTTTATTAGCAAGTAACTCCAAAAGGTGGAATGGATTGAGATGCAATTATGATAGATGAAAAAAAAACCTAAACGGTCATCTAATAAACGTCAGTAGGCGACTGACCACGACCGCGAAATAATACCAAAACCACTGACCATGAACAGTCTCCGATGGGATTGAAACTAGTCGGTGCCGACACCGGATGAATAAGCGATTCTTTTGTTTACTTTGTAATAACGTCTCACGAAAGTTCATAAAGTAAATTAACGATAATCAACGTATATAATTTATATTAAGAATGGTATATAAGTGTTCAGTAAACTGTATTATTAATTAAATGGCACGATGTAACAGAATATTCTAGTGTAATCCATAAACATGAGGTAATAAATAATTATGCAATACGTTTGTTATTGAATATAGAAATGACTGTTTTGTTATTTATCAAACAGGATTTTCTGCAGCCAAATGCCTCCATTATTAACGATGATTTATCTTGTTAAGAATTTAATAACTTTTAAATTCAAAGTTTTAGATAAATGTTTGATAGCAGGTAACTTCAAATTGTCTAAAACATTCGTCGTCACACTTCGCGGCCCACAGTTTGACAACCACTAATCTACGCGAATCTTGATAAAATTTGACAAATAGATGAACAATATTTTATATTAACTACTTATAAAAACGGGTTAATTCACGTGTAGATCGGTGTAGGTACCGACTAGGAGGGAGTACAGCCCTACAGTTCACTCACTCTGATGAAGAACCCCCGACGGGTCCGAAACTAGTCGGCACCGACACCGATCTACACGTGAGTTAAGCCGTTTTTATTAGTAGTTTATATCTCACGAAATATTTAATAATTTAATATTTATATATGTTTCGGCAATAACTGTTGATAGTTGACAATCATCGTATACATTCGGTTCTATATTTAAGCCTCGCTCCACGGGGGGTGGACAGTTTACTGCCGATAGATGTAAAGACATAAAATAGTTTACGACCAATCGTTTTTATCTCGGAAGCAAACAATGCTTTTGTTTTTTTTCCGGCACAACTCGGAACAAATAAGTTTGTGTCATTTGTAAGTTTTATTACTTGTTTACCGAGATATATGAGATGTAGTTTAATGGGAGAAATACTAGCCTTCGGTTCTAATCTATGTAAGTTATGTATTACGATTACCCGCGACTTTGTCCAAGGATATAAGATCACACAATCTGGGGAGCTTCTCCCTCCAGGTGAACCGCCTTAGTGCGGACGAGAAGTCGCTGGAATATGGAAGGAGGACCGCATACTGTTGAAGGCATTGGGGAAGACTTCTTTCTAACATTTAACAGACAAGAGCTGATGGTACACAATCTAAAATAAACAATTTAAAATGTGATAGAGTTAACTAAACGAAGTTCATATTTCAAAAGCTCCGTTCTGTTAAAAAGCTTCTGCATTAACATCTCTTAGAACACAGATGGCGCTCCTCAATTCTTAGTAACACTAAAGATAGCGGCACCCTTCTTCACTTGTTTTATCTTTGTTTTCTGTCAAAACGCATCTAAAGATCTTAATATAATTTACTAAGAAATGAAGAACTCTCCATGAATATTCACTGTCGACACATCATCAACTTTCTCCCTAAAAAGGGTCGGCAGAGTACTCCATGCATCACTATCGACCGTCATAGCTGAAATCACTTCCTTACGTATATCGTCTCTCACAATTAAATTAGTACGTTTGATAAATGAATGACATGTTATTCATTTATTTTATATAAGAATATATTCCGCGATAAAAAGTAGGAGCGGCGACCTACTATTTTGGAACAGTTAATT
>JAODUI010000007.1:6547529-6565726 GCA_027563995.1 Papilio gigon | reverse complement strand
GCAGGGAAAAATAAAATAGAAATGTGTCTAGAAAGTTCTGATGCAAAATTAAAATCTTGCGAGTCTGCGTAAATTATAAATGTTAGATTATATCTTAATTTGTTACTAATACTGCAAGTAAGGAAGTTTACACGGATGATTAAAAGGAAACAAAAAAACGGCTCAAGAGATCTGGATGAAACTTGTCACGTCAATTTATTCATGTTTTAATTCTGCACGGATGCAGTCACGGGTGACAAACAGTACTACGTAAAATATTGTAGTGCTTGTCATTTAATTGTTGATAACATTTTAGTTCTTAAAACTTTATTACATTGTTCGTTAAAATCAATTTAATAACTCAAATTAGATAAACCGTTATCTTGGTCTACTCATATTGTCAGTACATGTTATTGTATTATCTAAGCGACGATTACATTATCTGTCAGACGTGACACAGGTCAGCGTATTCAGCCTGACCAAATTTATCAGTCAAGTGGCCAAAATTGGAACTACATATGTCACATTTCAAATTCAAAAGACCGTTATAATATTATCCGCAAATCAATTGGCGACATTGCGACCAATAAGAATGTATAGGAACCTCCGCCATGTTGTGACATCATTGTTCTTAATTCAAAAAATGTTCATGAAAACAGACCGACGAATTCTTATTTAAAATCACTAATTTATATACATGGACAAGACAGTTGTTATATTTTGTGACTATTTGACTGACGCCATTTTGGCGCTGATTGTAACGGTCCGGGGCGGTGGTAAGTATTGGCACTAATAATATACAATTAACTGTCAGTAACAACAAGAGGCGTTTAAGTCGGGACGGATATAAAGTAAATTTATCCAATCGACCTGTCCATATGTATAGAGGTTTGATGTTACACCGGTTCTAAGTTAACGAGTGTTTGACGTAAGATGGAAAAAAGATGTAAAAATTTTTTTATTGCAAATAAACTGAGATTCGAAAGTTAATCTGGTAACGTAAGTCCGACACGATGAGATCATTTTAACCTTTCATAATATAATTGCTTAGGAAAATTTTTCGAACGCTCTTACTTACTATTTAGGCCGAATACAACACGTGTTTCGGTTTCTGAACGAAGTTGGATAGAATCTTCACAGTTTTAAAACTCTGTTTTCTTAAGCAGTAATGCGTACTTTATAAAATCTAAATAAGCAGTAAGATTTTATCGAAAATGTTCATTATTACTTTTTTTTAACCACATTTTTGTTTATTTACTAATATTTCTTGTAGGCCAACTAAGCTCCAGTCCTACAATAGTTGAATGGTGGGATCAGACCGTCGACAATTTGATCGGAAATACTCCGTCACCATTACGCTATTGTCGTTTCTTCGTATAGAACATTTTTGTAAACAATTTGAACAAATTTCTAAATAACTAATAAATCACTATTTTTTGTTAGTCATTATATTTTTACATAAATAAATTTAAAAAAAAATCTTAGTGTTTCGTGTGGATGAATAAAAAAACAAGAATATATTATTCAATTGACGTGCACAAAAAATATAGAAAATTAACGAGACTTGGAAACAGGTTTTTTTTTTTAAATTACGAATAAATTAAATTCGCTCCGTTCTATATTTAGTCGCAGGACAAGTTTTTCTTTGGAATTATGTATCAAAAGATTACTATAGAAGAATCAATGTAACTGTACATTTGTAACATATTTATACAGAAATAACGGTGCGTTTCCACTGCGCTAACACGTTACAAAACATTACTTCAATAGATAATATATTCTTGTGTAGAGCGGATTATATATAATAATAGTTATTCATCTAATTTCGTTCATCACCATCATCATCATCATCCTGTCTACCCACTATTGGACATAGGCCTTTCACAATGCCTTCCACAGTATGCGGCTATCCTTCCGCTACCAACGACTTCCAACCGTCCGCACTAAGTCGTTGGTCCACCTGGAGGGAGAACGCCCCACACTGCCGGTCCCCAACCGTGGCCTCCGTTCCAACAATTACCTACCCCACCTGGCGTCGCTGGCCCGACAGAGGTGACCGGCTCATAGCCACTTCGGCCTACAGATTTTGAGAACTTTATCGTCCATTTTGGTTCTCCGTCGAATAACTTCATCCCGGATTATATCCCTTAGAGAAACACCGAACATAGTTATCTCCATCGCCCGCTCAGCAACTCTAATTGCGTTTAAATTAGTCAAATCAATAGAAATATTAATCAGTTTAGTTTGAATTCGATGAGTTGACATTTTGAGGTTAGACTGCAAACAATTCTGACGAATATAGTTCCCGAAAACATGATGGAATGAATGGGGTAACGGATAATGGTTTAAAAATACTGGCGACCGATCTAAAGGACGTGGGTTCGAACCATGTAATTTGATTATTGTCGTGAGTCATATCACCAGCCTTGTTATTTGCAACGGTACGAGAAATATTACTATATGAACAGAAATCTGGCAATACTTTAATTAAAAAAAAAACAATTAAATCGTATATAAATTATTTATCTATGAATGTTCCTTATAATATAGTACGCGTCTCAAATATGTAATATTTCATCATCTAGACATCAAGGCGCCAAGGTTCGTCTGACGAACTCAATTTCTCGTTCTCGTTCGCTAGAGCTTAATGTAGTATTAAAAGAAATATTATCAAATTTCCAATCATTTACCAATATTTCAATGAAAATAAAATGAAACAAACATCGCTTGCTTTACTTTGATTTAAAAGAAGCCAAACGTATTAAGCTAAGGGACAATTACGTTTATTCCGCGGCACAATAAGCATGTGTCATTATTCCACTTAATCCCTATTTAGATGACGCAATACATAATACTCGGTATTAAAGAGTTCCGATTCGAATCCCATCTGGCTTCATGAATTAACACATTCGAAGTAAGGTTACAAGCTCTGACACACAGTTCAGTTTTTATAAGTAGTATAGTGAAATGTCTCACGAAAGTTTTTAATAATTTTCAAGCCCGGGGAAACTGTAAATACTCTTAAAGGCAATCAAGGAATCCTGTCACAAGAAATATCTATATCATATATCGCTTTGAATTAAAATTGTATTTAGTTGGAGTGTTTATCTCTCAATATGTACACTTTATTGTTCTTCTTCTTCATGCTCTTTATTGCTGAAGGTCATGCTCATCTTGCAGCGCCCTCACCGACGAGTCGACGAGCCGCCTCCATGCCACTCTGTCCTTGGCTTGCCTCATAGCGGTCTGGATATTCAGTCCCAGGATTTTCTGAACTTGTTCAGACCAGCGAGTAGGTTATCGGCCTCTTGGACACTGTATTGTAAAGTCCATCAAAGATAACTACACTACATGACGTTAATACAGCCTTAATCTGAAGAGGTGTAACAAAGGAGGTCTGACGTAACTGTTGCTAAGCGCCCGGTCACGTAGCGACCGACTCACCCGCGCCCCCCTCCCCCGGCGGGGCGATGATGAAACGTTTTGTTTCGAATGTTGCCAAATTAATTTCTTTGTTAAGTCGTGACGTCATTTTGACGAAATTATTTTAGAGTACGAATGATTTTAACATGCTTTATACAAAACCGGTTTTAGCGACATTAAACGCTGAGACAGTAATCGGTCGTAATAACCGATAGTTTACATAATTAACATTGCTGAGTTTTCAAGTAATTGTTAAGAGAAGATTTACGCTTTTCTGTCGTTATAACCAAATTATTAACCATTGTCGTATTAAACGGTTTCTAATGTGTGTTTTTTTTATTAAAATAAATGCAATATATACGATACTGTATTGAATTTTTTTATTTCAATATGTATTAAACATGACCCTCTAGTTGTTTTGTTTCTAACTAAGATAAATTAATTAAAAAAGAAAACAAAGTAGATCAATAAATTTATGTGCATTATTTAAATTCTCCGGAGGTGTGTCCATCGCATAATAAGTTGTTATTGTCAAAGCTGAGTCACGCCACGGACTGTAACATCATAAATTAAAACGTCACGAGCGACTCAACTGACATCTCCCTAGTCATTTATACCGAATTGAATTTAAATTATTTTAATTAACGACTGTAAATTAGAAGTGTTGATAGAAAAGTAATTTACGATATCTATTGTAATTGTTTTATATATTCAAACTGGTTTATTTGCATAAAAATTGTAATTAATGATAGGAGACTAACGAAACAGGTCAAAGTCGGAAAAAGTTTTAGTCAATTTAATGAATAAATTGGTAACTGGCCTCGATTACCCGTGGAATTAAAAAAAAATACTTAATCATTATTATATGTTGTACAGATCCATATAAAATTTCGTATTTATAAGTAAAAAGTGTGATATCAGGAAACAAAAGTTTGTGTTTTATTTTTAGAAATTTATAAAATAATGCCATCTATTGTGCTTGCAACAAATACGATCGTGAATAGGCAAAAATGTGTAACAATAATAAAATAAACAAAATTAACATAAAACAATAAAATAAAGTACATTAAGAAATAAACACAATAAAATAAAATAAAAAGATTTAATGATTAAATTATTTATTTTGTCATTAGACACGTAACAGATAGCTAGGGTTGGCGGACGACGCGCGGGTCACGTATGCACGACCCTAATCGCTCAATAATGGTGGCTCTAATTAATAATAATTGACTTTAAAATTATAATTTAAGACAATAAAGGTCGCCAATAAAATTGACCGAATTTTCTAGAATTCATAAAAAACACTCGCTAAAAATGCTAGAACGACAGCGAAGCGATCGACTGTTCCAGAATGTTCCAGAACAAAAAGAACGTAACGGACGCAAAGTAAACGATATTTCTATTATTGGTACAACAATGTCAAACTATCAAAGCGAACAGATAGGAGGTTCTAGGTTCGCCAAACAATTATTAACTAAAAGTGACCCAATGAAGGTGTTCAGTACAATTGCCCTGTAGTTCGCGGGCGGTCAATTTTAACTTTGCCGGTATACATCGCCGTAGGTAGATGGCTCATTTTTTCTCTCGGCACAAGTGGGTATCCCGAAATCCGATGCGGACCGGTCAGACCGAGGCTTATGCGGGGAGGGCGATGAGTCGACAACGAGGGCGAAAACGGGCATCAGACAGCGCACACGTTTGAGAGTAATAAGCAACGAAAACGTACTGATTCGCTTGCTTATTTCCCCCAGAAGGGATAATCTTCAAAAGATTTCCCTTCCGAGGAGAAGACACGGTTATGTAGGATTTAACCCACTAAAACGGTAACCCTCAAGTGCAACTGATGTGGTAATAGACCGTTAATGGTCTAAAATTGTCTAAAAGTATTAAATTATACTTTGCTAATTAGTTAAATATGAACCTTGGGCTTCGCTATCCATTGTACAGCGGTTAGGATTATCGGCCATGCATGAAAAAGGTTTTATGTAACTATATGGCGTGGGCGGGATCGATACTATGCCGGGTACTGCCCACCCTCACACCTGTAGCGTGAAGGTCTCGTCTCGTATTGTCTTTGCGTACGTATTGATAAGTTAGAGTTGATAGATTCTCGTAGTTAATGAGAGTTACGTGCCGTCCTTAACACGGAGATCTGGTAACGAAAGCATACCTAGAAGTGGAGATGGATGTAAAGAATCTTTAGCAAGTCACAGGTAACCGTGGGTCTTGACTCCATTAGATATGCCAACTTCTAGAAGTTAGAGATATAAGATAAGGTATTGACTTCTTACAAAAATTCAAGCGCCAATAGCGTTATGGTTAGGGAACGGACTACCGATCAACCGGTCGTGGGTTCGAATACCACCGAGTATTGTCGTGAATCATATACAAGAAATGTTAGGAAATTAACAAAAATCTAGTTTATACTTTTAATAAACAATCAATGTGAATTACGATAATTGAAATCAACGGTAAGACGAATTAAGTTTTACAATTTACAAATCTTTAGAAACACACGGTGGCCATTGTATGCCTCGAAAGCTTTTCCTATAACGAATTCCTATAACAATTGATAATAAAAAAGAAGGTTCACGAACTGAGATTACGTACATGTAATATATCGTCAATTTCTCGTACCTGTTTTTACTTTGGATTCAAACAATCGCAATTAATTGAAGCGAGAGGATATGAGCCCCGGCGTTACGACACTGTTGTTAGACCACAGCGTGTTAGAACACAGCTGCAATGAATACAAGACTATTCAAAAAAACATAAGACTGCAATCTTAACGTTAAATGACTGCTATGCAATAACGTTTGTAAATAAGCTGGTTTAAAGAACTATTAAAAAAAAGTAAAAACTACTGTTGACGTAATCACCATATAGGCCCACACCCCTCCGTGTCATCAAAAATAAGCAAAATAAAAACCCTCCCCCCTAACGCGCTTACGTAATACTTGAACGGCCCCTTATATAGTTCAATAAAATTACAATTGGTTTCAAAAATATTGTATAGAAATAGACTATAACCTAATATTTGAATGTACGTACTCGTCGAGTATGCTTGCCTATGACAATACAAGATGGTAGACATTTCACAACACTAATTGTTCTGCGCTCTAACTCTGTGACAATGATAAGACAATGGACTTCATTCTATTAAACACCTTATTCCTTTGTATTAAGGTTTCAACTGCAACGTTGACGTTCACGAGGAAATGAATGATTACGATTTTATTTTCTTCATTCGGTCTTTCATAAGATATGTGCACGTCAGCGAATCTGGGGTCGTGAGGTCGCGGTGGATTGCGTCCGGCAAGCAGACACTGTACATACTACCATACAAATGTTAACGTGGTGTATTCCGCGAATGCATCCACCGGAGTCGAGTCCTTTACCATAGACTTACTTGCTAACTTTTTTTCTAATTTTTTATGCTTTACTAACTTAATTTAGGATGATGATAAATTCTATAATAATTCTGGTTAAACAATTTTTGTTACGTTATAATACTTTGGTTACATTTATTTTACAATATCTCACTAAACTACTCTCTAGTTTGTAAGTCGATATAAAAAAAAAACTCACAACTGTCAAATTAAAACGTTAAATACTGTAATATACGCCATCTATCGTATTTGATGTGACATTTTTTTTATGTTTTAATCCAAACGAAGTACATAACACAATTTTTTTATCGTGAAGTAGATCGCAAACTAACAATCCCAAAGATATTTTCTGGCAGTTTAACCGAGCTGCTATAAATATTGAATCGTGTTATACAATTCAAGGTTTAAACTAAATGTGGAAAGCCAAAGGCCAAACTTATGTTTAACTTAATTAATGAACAACAATACTTGCAATTCTAACTTGTTGCGAACATGAATCAGTTTACTTTTAACTTTATCGTGACTTAGTAATTTAGATTGTGACTTTAAAATTGAATTTAAAAATTTATAAAAAAAGAATTTTGTTTCAACGTAGAACCCAATAATCGACCTCGTATCATAGACGCAGATTCAATGTATTTTAACAATAGATTACATTTACATCTTTCATTGTCAAGCTTCTCGCTTATAGCAACCAAAGATGCGTCTATCTTTGTCCCTCCATAAATATAAAACATACAGTTTTTTTTACACCGACCCACACCGATTTCTTGAAAAACGAATACATAATTCGTTTAATAACTCAATTCAACTTTGTATTGAATAAAGCATTAATCTTATTATCCATTGTCGAGGTGTTCAGGACTCTGCTGGAAGTTTCCAGACGCTGGTGCCCACAAGTTCTCGGTATTATTCAATGGCTGTTTGTTTTGTTGAGAAACCCGCGACGCGCGGCCGACGGTATACACTAAGGCAACTGAGGACTGCTTATCACTGATAATGTTAAATTAAAAAACTTCCTCAGAGTCTTTCTGTCCGCAAATTACTTCTCGTCTTCTAAACGGCTGGATGGTATTTAGACGGGACTTTTACTGATAGGTGGCTAATATGGGAGTGACATAGATTTATAAATTAATTTTACTAATGTTATTGAGAGAGTTTGGATAGATGGATGGATGTTTGTTGCTATATCCAAAACGGTTAAGAGAATCTCGTTAACATTTAGTATGTATGTAGAACAAAGTTAAAAAGGACATATAGGGTACTAAATTTTTCTTTAATTCACTGCAGACGGAGTCATGGGAGGCAGTTAGTGTTATAAAATTTCGTCACAGATACCAATATTTGACATATCCATATTTTTGTAATCGTATCTAACAATATTTACATATAATTTAAGGTCTAGTCGCCATCTGTAGACGTTTAGACCGGTTTATAACTTTTAGTCGTACTATTTTAATATTAAATAGGCATTTTAAAAACGATATTAAAATTTTTTTCTTTATATTAATGTTTATTACTACATAGTAAAGAAAATTTTTGATGCGTTCGTTTGGACGTGTGATAAAATAAAATTTACAAAGGTAGAGAAAGACTGAAGGTGTGGGTGCCTTGGAGTGCATTCAAATGTGACGGCTGATAGAGATGTATGGAGTACTGTGATGTCCATACATAGAGAATATCTCATGCTGATGATGTAATTAAATATAGGATTTCTTACTATTATAATTAATACATGAAATAAACAAGAGTTTTATATGAATCCATTGTGTTATTGATGAAAATTTTGTAAACGACACAAAAATAATGTTTAAATTTTATAAATGAAATAAACACGAAAACGATCCGATGTCGGCAACAAACTAAGTCAATGTAACAGTTTTTGTGTTCAAAACAAGAATGTAAACATTCCCTGCTTCCCAAGTGAAGACAGTACGCTCGTCTAGTATGTACATATATGTAACAATCGTCGTTTATACGTGGATACGGCTTGTGTAACGCCCACGTTGACCCCGGACTGTTGCTACGCGGAGAGAAAGTGGTCTGTCGCGAAACGACTAGTTTTTTGCAGTAGAAAGCAACTTAAAACATTGAAAATATAAACGATTGGTATGATTAGATACGTGTGCGATTTGAATTAATTCAAATGATTATATTTCGACGCATAAAGTAGCTTTTCGTACTCGATAACATGAAGGCTTTTAATGTCATATCATGACGATGATGTCTTCAGTTCCATCAAGAAGCGGTGAACAGATGCATTGGCGTCGATGATCACTTCGGCGTTCCCGCCGCTCGTTTCCTCCTTTCCAATTAAATAACAATAGCACTCTTATCAAAATAAAACTAACAAAAGAACAATTACATAAACAACAATGAGTATTAATTCTACTTATTAACATTTGGCTGATCACATGTTCAATAGTTGCATCGTCACTTCGTGTTTCAAAGGAAAAACGTACCATCGTCCGAAACTAGGAATTACCTTTGTTACGCATTCATTGCAAAAACTTGTCGTGTCATGTTATAATTACATATTAACTGCCCTTCTTTATAAAATGTCCCAGTGCAGAATTGATGAGGAAAATGGTAGCAAAAGTGCATTCTTTTGTTTTATTGAATATCAATTTTGTTAACAGACAATTTATTGAACATAACGTAGGTTTTCACTGCAGATAAACAAAAGAATGAAAGGGAATGCAACTGGTTTGTATAGTTTTCACAATGAAACCTGCACTTATATTTCAATAATATTATAGCGTAGATGGATGTTTCTTAGCATATAACTCCAAAACGGCTGTAGCGATTTAAATGAAATTTGTCATAAAGATAGATTTACAATATGAAACATCGCACGGATTAAAAGCGGTGACAGCCAGTACGAAATTTACCTCAGTGATGTTAACATCTAAGAATTGATGTTACGAGGCGGTCGCTATAAACATATAGTAATAACTGCTTAACGACGCACGAAACGCAAGTGTGCCCACCCCACAATATATAAATGGATTCATAACACAACATAATGTTCGTTGAGTTACGAGGCGAGCAGGTGTGTTAACCACCCCTGTCACCCGTTGAACTTCCAACACGACAAACAATTCTATTTCCTTTTGCAGTATAAGTGTATATATTTGATACATACTATAATCAATTTATTTATTGTCTATGGATATCATACTTATGATATCATGATGATGATGTCCTCAGTGACGTGTCTGTCAATGGCGAGCCTTGCTATCTCCGGGAGTGGGATCTCAGGTGACTCGCAAATCTGAACTTAGTTAGCATAGTAGCACAAGTCTCTGGGTACCAGCATCATCAGCCTTTTACTGCCTACTGCTGGACATAAGCCTTCCAATGCTGCAATCTGTTTAAAAAAATGTGCCTTAATTTATCCTTTTTGTGTCTTTATATGTATAGCTTAGCTTATAGCTTATAGCTAGGCTCCTTGTGCAACACATTTATTGTGTTTTTGTTCGTTTTTTGTTTTTATAGCCTCACATTTTGTTAACTTTTGTGTGGCAACAAATCTGTTCCTTTCTTTCTTACAATGCCTTCAACAGTATGCGGTCCTCCTTCCACATACAACGACTTCCCGTCTGCACTAAGTCGGTCTACCTTGAGGGAGAGAAGCTCGCTAATATTCATGAAATTGCATAAAATTAAATAAACGAACGAGTAAAGTGGACAATAAATTAATTAATATTAATCATAATGTTTTAATATTGCGTCATTATAAATCATTATTCACGCCCGACAAGTTCCGACACGTTCTGACCACAAACCTATATTCTTTGTCATTACATGACAATGTCATTCGATGCAATTGACATGACAAATCTTTATGTACATTTTGAAAGCGTCTTGTGACTGCCGACAGGCCCTCTGTCTTAGAATAGCGGCCACGAAGGTCAACGCAGTGAAGGCTTCCGCAAGACGAGCGAGGGTCTGTTCATAACCTCCATCCAACTGGTCGTGTCCGAATCTTCCGCCGACCTCTTAGTGTAAGCCATTTAAGAACTGGTATATTCGGTGTTCTTAAAAGTTGATGAGGTTACTTTTGGCGCGGTTTTTTGACAGATAGAGCGAAAAGACCATGCTTTTTGTTCGTTATTTATTGAAAATATTAATTAGATGTAATTTATCGTACAAACGGTGGATCACTCTACCGGCCATCGTCTTATATTTTTCGGGATGAACTCTAGAAATAAAATGTTATTTGGCAATAATCGAATTAACAAAAGTAACCAATGATTGCAGAAACATAAAGGAAAATTAAATCATGTTTCCTTCCTTTATTATTTTTTTATTTGCACTTTACATTCTGCTTACGTAAACATGATGCAAGCATGTCGGACGTTTGCTATAGTTTTTTTTTTTTATTTAATTACTTTTACTTTATGTTCTTAGTCATACAAGTAACGCTTATAAAGCGAACTGTAAAATGGTGATGAGTCATTCAACGGTTCCTATGTTAAATGTTGTAACTCATTTTTAAACAAAATTTATTTTTTTGCTTATCACATTTAATTTTCTTGAACGTATTCCTGATGTCGAATTCGTAAGGAACTTCTTAATACAGTAAAGTTTGTACTATTACACACGTAGGAGTCAGCCTTTGGAGGTGGTGAGACAGTGGTGTTGATGGTGAGTCACTGTTGCTAAGTCTAGTACGTGTGTCACCGTCACTCGGCTAGCGGTCACCAGCGTGCAACGCTGGTGAAATATGTTATAAAGTTGCACAAGCGGTATACCGTTGTCAACATTTTATGATGTACCATATGACAATAGTTTGAAGAGTTTATTTAATCAAATTGATATCAATTTAAATTTAGTATTAAAAATAGAGTGTTTCATACAATTTTGACGTTTAATTGATAGTCGATTTTCGAAATGTTATTTTGTATTGTGCTTAACAACATCCAGGGAATTTACTCCAATAAAAGTTTCCGAGGCTCTCTTCGCCTCACTTTGTGCTCTTGATTACATAAGTATTTAAAGATTCCACGTCTATGGTTTTTTTTAATTGTTTATGGATGGATTCAATTTAGCCAAAACATCCTTATGGGATTAAAAAAAATGTAATGTACAAAAAAATATTTTAGGATTTCGTAGAAACATGTCAACTAACGTCAGGTTTTAGACTACATATTGGGATACTTTAAACTTAGAGTGTGTGTGAATTATAAAAAATGTTATGCAAGAATTTCTAGTAACAGTGTTAGTAACAATATAAAATTAAGTCATACCCTTCGCAAAAATAACTGAGAATCGGCGCTCAATTCCTAGAGAGATGAGCAATAAACATGCACGTCACATTTTACGTATTTTTTGATAACTTCGCTGGAAATGCGGACGACTTCCCCGTCGTTATCAGTCGCGCGATGCTCGGCTCTGATAAGGCACTGATAACAGACCACTCCCGCATCCAGTGTTGCTATCGTAAAGTTTTCTTGCATTTGATGTCATTTACCAACGCGTCCGTTCGCGGTGTTCTATCTTAATAGCTACAGTAAAACGTCTCCTACGCATTGAGTCTATGATGCGGGCACGAGACAATAGGATGCAATTTTTAAATATGTTTGTCAGAATAAAGTCGGTCAGTGGTCAGAACAGGTAGACGACTAATTGCTTTCCACTATTATCCCCGTTTTTTGTGCTCCTCATTCGTTAATTTATGAGTAGGGGCAAAGTTTACGGATATAGTTATTTTTTTAAGTGAAAAACCACGATTGTACTCCTTGAGGAAGCTAACCTCCACTTAGCGACAACCCATGACAAGCGTGGTTGAGTATGGCCTAGTCACCCTTGATAGGGTCGGCTTCGAGCTCTTCAGCCGAGACATATAGTGAGCTGATGATGATGAAAAGTTAAGCATTCCATCGTCGAGATCGTAGAAACTAGGTGACGTAATTTCAGATGTGTGCCCCTTATGAAAAACTGACTTTGTCTAATATCACAGGTCAGCAGTTTTATGCATTACTCATTTTAGTCATTAAAAAACGTTTAGTAGAGCACGTGACTGGACGCGATAGTAAGAACGCGAGACTCACGATTCAATTTAATGCCTTCAAAACTATTAAAAAACAATAATGTAATTAATATTGTTATTGCACCGTGATTGAAAAGTTATTTAAAAGATTACAGACAAATTTGGACATTTTCTTAACGAAATAAACAATGTCGTAAGACGCAAATTGTCTGCAACAACCGATATGAAATTATAACCTATAAATTTTGTTCGCGGGATCACATAGACGATCGACAGACACGCGTTTAGAGGAACCACAGTTGAGTTGCCTTCGAGAAAGTAAGCTCGTTTATTGAAAAGTCGTACTAGTTTGGAAATACCGCCGAGGACGGACCACAGACAAGCAGTAGTGCGAAAAGTCACACTATTATCTTTAGGAATTTTTGTTTTTATTGACAGCCAACAACAAACAATACTAATAAAAAAAATTACCTTGCTTTATTCATTTGTTTTGTAATGTCAGTTACATTCAATTGCATCTTTAAATCATTGAGAACAAATTGACGCAGATTGGGCGCATTCTAAATTTCTACATTATCTGTATTATATAAGAACGCAGGCATTGGGAAAGACCTATGTCCAACAGTGGGCAGACAGGGGCTGTTGATGATGATGATTATGATATATTATAGAGCTCAGTGTTCTTTAATCTGTCATAATGTAATTTGTAAAAATATTCTTTCCTCAAATATTAAACCTCTTCAACCAAGATATCACTCACTTAATCCGAGAAAACTCGAACCAAATCCGTCGTCTTGGTTTTCGAGGTAAACTATAAGTACACGGATGTGAAATATTAGTACAACTCATTTCTAAATGTTCGAGAACGTACCACATGTTCTCGAACTGATATCTTATCGTGGTGATAACGTGACAAGGATATCACTCGACCGCGCCAGACTTAGCGGCACCTACTTCAAGATTGTAACCGTTTCGCTACTATTTTTTTTGAAATTACTTAACAAAACTATTAATAAATAAATAATTTTATTAAAAAAAAAACAAAGAACCCGATATATATACACTGGGAGCCCTTCGCGGTGTTTAGGAACGGTCTACCTTGCAACAAGTCAAATTCTAACCCATCTTATTTGAGTTACGCAAACGACGATATACTAGTAAAAATATTACCCTTAGATATAGATATAGGCTATAATCTGAAAGAACATAGGCATAGTTTTTTTTTAACTCCGCGCACACTCGCGGGCGATGACTAGTGTTTCTGATAAAATTTTAAATTGTTTTTCTTGTAGTAATTATTTGTTTGTCGTCCGTCCGCGCAGCTGTACACAGATTATACACAATTACGCTTTTTATTGTTTTTTTTATGGCTGCAAATGACGTCTGGCAACGTATACCTACATGTTTACCATCAAGTAAACAAAAGCCATATTTCAACTGGCGGCACAGGGAGCCTTAGTTGCATCCGCACTACCCCACCTCCCCCTTATCATAGTGCCACTAATCAATTATAATTAAAATAAAAAATTGTCCAGCATTTTTTTTCGCGGACCATTTGACGCGCCTTTGCGACTTCATGACACCCTCCCCCCTTTCCACCCTTCCCTACACAACTGATTTCAACGTTAACACTAATAGGTTTCAGAAAAATACTTCAAGGATTATTTTTTAAAAGATTTTACTAATGTTACGTAAGAATATAATAAATACGACAGTTAAATGGGCGTTTGTCAACAGGCAACTTAACACAAAAAATTTGCATTAATATAGACTACTGTCTGAATTATTACACAGGCCCAGCCTTACTGTCAAGTTTTTTTTTAAATGCTGCATCAAATAACGGGCATAATGTATTCAAATAACTTAGTGCTTGTCCGCGACTCTACCTAATGTCAAGTGATTTCGTTGTAAGATGGTATCCATTTTTGTATGTGCCTATTCTATTCTTCAAGGCCTCAGACCGTACCGCCGGACATTTGTCATGTAGTAATTAAAATCTCTGTCCTTTTCTATACCGATTTAAATAAACCATAATGATAATTTTGTATAACATAAGGATAGAACGAAAAATAGACTAACAGCAAAATGGTTGCAAAAACTTACTAATACAACAAGCGTAGCGGTGACCAAAGAAAATGTTTTGTTGCCGTGCCTACGTGACGAACATCAGCTGAGTGCGCGAGCGAGACAGTCAACGGGAACCGATCAAGGAGAAAGCGAGACAGATAACAAAGCAGTAAGGACACTTCGGGCTAACAGGTACTTTGTCACTACGAGGCAAAATGAACCTTACGCAATCGTGATAGAAATTGTAATAGATTTTTAAAACATGTTAATCTTTCTCTGGATATGATTGATTAGTGTACTGTAAAAGCAACTCTAACGCAGTACAGTAGGGTTGGATTCGGTTTGTATTGGTTCAAACTACCTGTCTAACAGGTCTGGACGTGTCGTACAAAACACAAGATCAGAATCACTTGGCAACAATTAATTGTAATATTTCGACCTTTTTTTTGTGTACTTTTTTTCATTTATTTTTTAATTTCACGCAAACAAAGGCAACTATATACAAGTTTGACTAAAAATAATCGTTTTTAATGAAATAAACTTTACAAAACAGTGCGATGTAATATTTATTCGTGGTGTTATGTTTTTATTTACTTGCGAGAGATGTTATTGACAGACATTCTATAAAATGAGTTATGCGTTTTACACATATCTGACACCTGGACTTAATTTGAATACCATTGACTTTTAGAATGTCCTAACCGTTGGAGATGACGTCACGAGTTAAAAAAAAAACAACTGCAGTATTGCATTCTTATTATCTGGAGACCAGTTCGTGCAAGTATGGAAATATTGCAAAGTAGCGCACGGTGGTGTCGGCTCAGCGGGTGCGGCTTCCAGCGCTAGATGTAAGAGTTGCACATACTGTTGTTATAAATAGGAAAGATCTGTACGCTTCTACAATATACACTTGTATAAGGAATCGGAAATAATCCAGTACTTGTAAGTCTTTGTGTTGTCGGGTGGCATTTCCCTGTACAGGGTCGGCACGTATCCGTCATTTGAATTCACTCACGCTGTTCAAACAATCCATCCATACTCCTGTAGTCAATACTGGAATAAAACAAACAATTTTTTTTTTATAAAAATATTATTCGATTTTTGTTAATTTACTAATATTTCGTGTAACTGCTAAGCTAGAATAGCTTGTGTTAGGTTGTGGTTTACAATAGCCGAATCACAGGATACGATCCCACGACCGCTAGATCGGTAGTCCGTGCACTTCAGTTGTTGAATTGTTAAACTCATAATGTTTAAAAGTAATTTTGATTCGAATTAAAAAAACAATTGGCAACCCTAGCTTAGTTATTTTTCAATCATAAATTAACATACTTATTCGAGAGTTTATTTGATAATGTTATCAGTGAATAACAAACGATTTCCTTCCGTTCATATAAACTATACGTCGCCTAATTATTCGTATTAAAACGACCAAATGTTTTAAACCTTTTTTAAAAAAAATACCACAATTATTTATTTTAATTAATCATAAATAACTAAATGTTTTTCAGATTATGAAACATAAATAAACTAATGAATAATTTAGCATTGATTTTTTAAATTGAATATTATTTTATAATTTTATAAATTAATATTAAAAAAGATCTTACGAATATTGATACTGGCTGAAATGTCAATCATATTGAATCGAGAAAAAAAGAACGTTATTTTTTAAATGTATCAATTCTAATACTGTTTTATTTAATATTTGTATCACGTCATCGCTTAAAATAAACGCGCCATTTTGAAAGCAATTTTTATACTAAAGTTTTCAAACATATTGTAATGCCCCGCTGTAGAGGTGTAACCTATAAATGAAATGTTTTAGATTAGATTGATGTCTAATGGGGATTTTATTTTTGATACGTGTATTGTAATGACAACATTGAGAGCATTTACTCCAATAAAACATGTTTTTTTGCCTTACTTTTTATAGTTAGGACTACCGACCTGGAAGTTGAGTAGGAGACAGTGTAAACTGTATCCTAGCGTTAGTCTAGAACTTGGAGTATACAAGAAAGTGAATTAACAAAAATCTGCTAGTATTTTTATTTAAAAACAAAGTATTTTGATACGTGTTGCGGCAGTGTAATCTTACATTATCTCTAGAAACACTGGTCCCGTGTGACACTGCACGTACGCACGGCAACTGTTCCACACGGTTTCAGGGTTGCCAAGTAAAAATGCTCTTCAATTCTCGGAACTTTTTAAAGTGCTAATTACGTGCGGAACGTGTTTGAGGAAAATTTCTCGCAATACTTTCATTGTATTATTTTATTTTTAAATATTACATTTACAATATTATGTAGATTTTCCTTCGAAGATTTTTGACAAATTGTACTGCTTTCATCGTCATCATCATGTCACTGTCCACTGCTGGGCATACGTACCTTTGACCATTCCATACTCTGGTATTCTGGTACCTATACTTGGTACACTGGTACTTGGTACTCTGGTATATGGAAAGGTCAGGGAAAGGAAATTATTTCGATAACAAAAATAGTGATTTAACATTTATAACCTACAAATATCTGATGATGATGTCCTCAGTGACGTGTCCCTCAATGGCATATATCTACTCAGCACAAGAGTCAAAATCGGTTCAGTCAGTACGGAGATTAAGCGGGACAAACGCGGACTTGCGTACCGACAAATGTGTTAAAAAATTATATTTTTATTGTAAACCGTGTAATTAGTTTGTGTTCTTGAAATATGATTTTTTATACAGACAGATATACTCCAATTTATTTGTTGTATAACTATAGATAGATAAAAAACCATAGGTTATGTCACGTGACCGAGTGTAGGTAAATATAAAAATAATCGTGACGTAAGATGTAATGTATTTATTTTGCAACAAGGTTACATTTAACTCTTATCAATATTTTTTCAAGCGATTTTACACGTTGATAAATCTGTTATTATAGTTTCGAAGGAAGTGCAAACTGATAGCGGAATATGACATTTAAAAAAAAAATAATTTACGTAACCATTTACAACATACTGTATACGTACATAACACAACATCACCCAGCGTGGTTGACTGGCCTAGTCAGCCATATACAACACTCTAATTGATCACTATTGATTCATTCAGTTCAAAATAGTGAAGTCTTACTGACCTAGGGGCATCCGAAACAAGTGGTGTTACCTTATACTTGACAGGGAAGAGGACCCACAAAAACGTATAGACTCTTTTCCATTGCGTTCTTTTCCACGCATAAAAACTCCTTCCCGTCCGTGCCCTGTTCAAGTTCTAGCACGCGCACATCAGACGAAACGCGGAACAGTCATTCCTGGAAGTCCCAGCACACGCCTGTTTTTAATGGTCATGATATTGTGTT
>JAODUI010000007.1:6491689-6503434 GCA_027563995.1 Papilio gigon | reverse complement strand
ATAAAAACTGTCTTCGAGTTCGAGTGCGTGTTAGATTGATATAATAAAAGGCGACAAACTTACTGAGCTGGTTGGAGACGTTATCTTGATTAGTTCGGGATAGGATATGACATAAAAGAAAACACATGACAAGATTTTATGAGACAAGGTTTGTGTGGCACTTTGATATTGACAAGAAGGAGCTATTTGCTTTGCCCGCGTCAAATAACTTTGTTAATCTATACACATATGATGTCAACTTTAGCTCACCTTCGGAGCATTAGTGGAATATGTTTGGTACAGATATAGTGAGAAAAGATTTTTCTTCGTAGTTTCCGGAAAAGATCGTATCTATCGTGCTCTCTCAAACAGCTTCAGTAGCCATCTTAGAGAATGACATTATTCATTTTGACATTTAATACTAAACAATAAAGTTCCATATTAATGGATATGAAAATGTAACTTCATTGTCAGTTGAGTTTTCCCGAAGGAAGAAATTACTCTCCACATCTGTACTAGAGCAGCCCCGCGCCTAGTCCATTCCTACGTAGTCAATGTATCTGTAGCTAGGAAACACGACCCATAGATAACGTCGTTTTAGACTTTTTACTCTTCTTACGAGTTATGATGGCCCTTTGGTTATTTTATTTGGGTAATAATTTGTGTAGGCGATTGGTAATGGACTTAGAGTTAACATTCGATTGCTAACTCGTTTCACACGAGGACGGAGCGAGGTGAAACAGTTGACAATAGGAATTGTTTTACATACAATGCCAAGACAGTGTATATTTGTATGAAGACAGAAATGATACAATTGCAGTTGTTTTAATGCACAACGCTAAGAGAGTTCTGTTAACTGTAAATTATTCTGTCTTCGTGTGAAATTAAGTGTTGGGATGTTGTTAAAGTGAGTGTTTTAGTTCGTTTTGTTTATGTGGCATTTAATAGCTTTATGTATTGTAGCCAGTGATTGTTTATTACATTTTATTCATGTTTAAAAAATTATTATTATTTAAATTTAGACGTAATCTTGTGTTGAATTGTAATCTACGTGTAGTTGTGGTTTTTGGTTCAAGTCCATAAAGGTAGAGATTGTCTATAGGTGGATAGTTTTGCAAATGTATACTATTGTAATTAAAAGTAATTCCAAATTCAAGAAAAATTCAGTAAATATAAAATTATAAAAAAAGAGGCCTTTTTTTTTTGTTTTGTTCACGGGGGGGAAATCTTCGAAAGATACCCTGCCTTCTGGGGGGAAGACAGGGTTATGTAGGATTCGAGGCCTACATCCAATCGCTAACCGTAAGTTAAAAAAAAAATCAAAACCACATTTAAAAAAAACAGACGAGTTGAGGATCTCTTACTGGTTGACGTCAGTTAAAATAAAAAAATTATAACTGTCCAGTTAAAAGTTTGTCGTGTAGTTAAAAAATTTCAAATATCAGAGACTGCACTGCTCAGTTACATACGTAAGTTTAAACTGTATTAACACTGTTAAGTTAAAACCGAAAGTGTGTAGCTTGTTTAACAGGAGGGTTATATCACTGAAAATTTATTTATTTAGGTATCATAACACAGCCATGAACATACATTATAGAAAATAGAAAGAAAAAAAAAGATGTTTTTATGTCATTGACTTTTAAGTTTAACTGTCTACTCCAGTAGAGCCTTAGGTTTTTTTTTTTATAAAAACGCTTCTTGCAATAAAAGCTATATTTAATATCCTTAATTAATTGATCCCACATATGTTTTGCTGGTGCGAGACCCCTGTGAAATTTATAATTAAATTCGGGTCCAGTTCACAGCAGGTTAAGGCAGCGACCGCTACCTGCGCGCCAACAGGTACACAGGAATATCTGTGTACAAAGAATTTTGACGGAAGTCTAAGGTATACCTTTTCAATTCCGTAACGGAATTCCCTCTTGAATTCTGTATGTATGAATTAACAGATTTCGGTTTACCAACCCGCATTGGGCCAGCGTGGTTGACTATGGCCTAGTCACCCCCTAATATGGGGTAGGCTTCGATCCCCTCGGTGGGGACGTTATAGTGAGT
Organism: Papilio gigon; assembly: GCA_027563995.1. NCBI lineage: Eukaryota > Metazoa > Arthropoda > Insecta > Lepidoptera > Papilionidae > Papilio > Papilio gigon. The sequence continues at coordinate 6,501,400 of JAODUI010000007.1, read as the reverse complement.
TGATGATGATGATTAATTTATTAGTATTTCCTATAATGTTTGCTAAGCTGTAAGGCTTACAATAATTGTATGGTAACATTCGAACTCACGACCACGGAATCGAATACGTACCGTACACCATTAGGCTATTAGATCTTCTGTTTTTTTTTCGTTTATTTTTTTTTAAATAAAGATATTAGCAGGCTTTTGTTAATTTACTAATATTTCTTTTACCACTCAACTAAGCTCTATGCTTGTGTTAGAAAATGGTTCACGATTATAGTCAAATGTCGGGATTCGAAGTCTCGATCACATGATCGGAAATCTTAACCATTAGGCTATTGGCGCTTGATTGAATGGAACATTGAGAAAAAGATGATAATACTATAAAACGATGGAAGTTTGTCAGTTTGTAAACTGTCGAGACGTAACATGTAAAATTAGTAAAAGAAAAAAATAGTAGATTAAAAAAAATACAAATTAAAACGAACGAAATCGCGGGCTTGTGCTTGTATCACAAGACTGTGTTCCTTATTTACAAATTACAAAAAAAACACAATCGTCTTTTTTTTTACTTTTTTTATAAAAAGTAAAATAATAAAAGAAATGGAACGTAACTCAAAACACCGCCATATTGCCATGAGTGCGCTAACTCTAATGTTAAGTCAGTGTCGTCCCACTCGCTCCGGCGGGCGGACGTGCATTATGACAAGGTGCTCTTTTAAATTTTGTAAAAGCGTAAAGCCGCATTATCCTAAAAACGATGGCATGTCGTACTTTCGGTGAGTTTAGTTGTAAAATTTTACTTATCCTCCTCCAATCATTGTTATTTGAAATGTTTTTGTTACATTTTCATATTAAAGCTCAGGAGTTGCTTCATTTACTTTTCGAATCAAATTTCTGTATTATCCATATGTTCTTCAGTTACATTTTTATTTTGGTTGATATTTTTTACAATTTAGTAAACGTGCCTGTCTTGCATGTGTTGTAACAATGTACTGAACATGATTATAGTTTTCCAAAGCATTTAATTCGTCGAGAGAAATGGATTGAAGTTGTAAGACGGCAGAGAGATGAACCATCTTTCGAACCGAACACAGCGAGTCTAGTTTGTTCCAATCACTTCAATAAAGATGACCTGTACACGACGGGCAAGGGGGCTCGCCTTCGGGATACAGCTGTTCCGTTTATAGTAAGTATTATGTATAAAAGTATATTCAAATAACTACCTTGGACTTCAGTCTTTGTCTATTTCGCTTATTTAAAAAGTAAGTATTTATACTACTTATAAAACGACTTAACTCACGTGAAAATGGGTGTCCTTACCGACTAGTTTCGAGTCCACCGTGGGCTCTTCTTCAGGGTCGGTAAACAAGTTGGTACCGACACCGCATTACACGTTATTCAAACCGTTTATAAGTAGTATAGTGAAATTTCTCACAAAAGTTCTAGTAATGTAAGTGGGTATTTGAACATTTTTGTCCGTTGGTGGGTAGTATACAAGGTCGAGTTCGAGTCAGTCATTCTCTATATATGTAATATTATAGATTCTTGTGCATCAACTTATTTCAGGATCCAATGCAACTAAAAACAAGTAACGTCGATAAAGGTACAGGAAACAACACCACAAATGAAACTCTTCCGAAACCCGGTACAACCAAACTTCTTTATCAATATACAAATAAAACAAAAGACAGTAGAGAGAACAGTGAACAATTCGATAAGAAGATGAAAATAGACACAGATCTAGACGTAGGACCTGAAGGAAGGGATGTTACAAAATTTTCAAATTACGAAAATCCCTTTTTACCCAGCACGAGTTACGACAGTAGTGATGCCAGCGATGATAACCGTGAAGAAATCGGTAAAATTATAAAGATTGAATTTGAAGATTCGTCAGATAATTCCGATGAGAAAAATGAATTTGACAGTTCTGTTGAAGACGATGATGGGAACTTCGTACGAACGCATGATTTCGATAAATTTGGTGAACACGTGGCGGGGCTGCTGAAGAGAATACCGGTGAAGAGGGCGCTGGATTTACAGCCGCAAATTATTAAGATGATCACCGCGGTGATGAACGAAGATCAGACGACGATTATAAAAATAGTTGAACTCTACGGTGACGGAAACTAAATTATTTGTTCATCAGTTTTTTAAGGACTAATTACCTCACACAGAGTTGTATGGTTATTTTAGAAGGCCCCATATCTACATCTGTTGAACCACGAGACGTGTTTAGGGACAACTTAACAACTCTGAGTGTGGTATTTAATATAAAAATATATTATTTTTGGAATGAATTTATTTTACCACAGTTTTAAAGTTGACTATTGATTTTTATAAAATCGAATGTGGTAATTTTTCTTTAACGTGTGGCAAGATGCTAAGTTTGTAAAATGTTTTATTTGTTTTTTTTTAAATTTTAATAATAATTGGTATTTATCAATAAACGTTTTTTTTAATTACATTTTAAATGATTATTCAAATAAGTTAATCTTTCAATTGTCTACGACCTCTCTCGTTGGCGTCTGACTTAAACAAAGGAATGTTCAAATTCCTTACATGGAAGCCATTTCACTTCCAACATATTCATAATAATATACATTAAAATATTTGTTGTTTTCTTTACTAAGGAAAAATACTAGAAGGGACAATACACGACTGACTTGAGGCGTTTTAAATTCGCTCCGCTTTCGCGTGTCACTGTGAACGCAGCGTAATACGACAGCCGTTTCGTTCAGTAGTGTTTCGCAGCGCAGGCGGACAGCGCGTGTTTCGTCGCTCTACAATAATTACGCGTCATGGAACTCGATACTATTAAAAAGTTCATAAGTATAATTCAAAATTACCCAGAGATATATGCAGTTGGACAAAGGCATTATAAAAATATATACAAAAAGGAAACTGCATGGAGGAAAATTAAAGAAAAGTTGGGAATCGATGGTAAGATACTTGCTATCGTTACGTAATCATCATCATCATCATCGGCCCTCGTCTGTCTGTTATGTATTATCGTTATTATTATTTTTTAATTGTGTACGTATTTTGTTTTAACAAGCTAGCATTCTGTTCAGAAGTATCGGAACGCACTGATCGATAGTAGTTACCGCTGTGTGTGTGCATCGCGCGTGTGTGCCTGCATGTGTGTGCGCGCTCGCCAGTTGAGTAAATTAGTGAAACAAATGACTATCAATTGTAATTTTTTAGGTTATCATTTTGTTTTTATGCTTTCTATGTGTTTATTTTGATATAATTTAGTTTATGTGGAATATGATTTAAAAGGCTAGGCGCGTGCCCGCCCCCGCACACTGTAGAAGCCAATTTGATTACCTATTAATGGAAATTACATGGAACCAAATCGGTGTGTTGTGCGCACTTCTCGCGCGTTCATATTGATCGAGCCTCCAATTACACTATCGGCCGATTGAGTCTGTAGTCTGCGGGGACCCTAGATGCTTGCAATGACCTTGAACTGTATAAAACTTGAAATTGAAATATTTCTATGTCGTCTAGTTGACACTTGTTCTGTGCCGGTTACACATTTCCGTGGATTGACGACAAATTAGTACAAAATATTTCGCTAGTCAATACTAGCATAGAATCAAAGTCATCGTTAATTAAAAATAAATTGTTCCAGTTAAAAAGTTAAAGATAAAATGGAGAAATCTAAGAGATACATATAAAAAACACAAGCATTGCCGTCAAATAGGTCTTAAAGGACCTAACAGTCTTTACAACTGGGTGTGGGCAGAGCAGATGGCATTCGTTGAACCGTACATTAATTTAAAACAAACTGATTCTTCTAATTCAACTGATTCCGAATTAAAAGACAATATAGACGAAGAAGACGCACCAAATGAGACCCAAAAAGACCAAAGTCCAGAACCAGAAACGGAAACAGAAAAAAACAATAGACGTCCAGAACCAGAACCAGAAACGGAAACGGAAATAAACAATAGACGTCCAGAAAAAAGGCGACGAGAGGACAGCGACGTTGCCCCCCCACTCAATATCATGACAAACATAAACACGGAGATATACACAGAAAAAAAGCCACCAGAACCAGTCGTGGAAGTGCCGTGTGATAGAACAGACATGGAGTTCCTGGGTTACTCCAACACCGTGAAGAGATTATCGTTGCGCAGTCAAGCTCTTGTCAAACTTCAAATAACAAAGATTGTAACGCAATTTCAACTACAAGAATTAACTAACAGTAATAATACCACACTCGGCCACACCATCTTCAACGACGACGGCACCTACACGACCACCGTGCAGCTGACAGATCTTGGACCATACTTAATAGATGTCGAGCAAAAGCATTCACCCGATGTTGAAACATCCACGACCTCCTAAGCGGGCGAATTACAAATAAATATTCATGGCCTAACCAAAAATATAGAAATCTCGCCCTGGGGGCGCTTCAATCGCTTTTAACGTCACATTCTAAAATTCTCAAAGAGATTAATTTCATATTTTCCCGCAATATAGCGAGGCTTCTTCTATTTGTGGTCAGGCAATAATTCATATAATATAATCTAATCTTAAATAGTAATAATGCTTCTTTCATTGAAACATCCTTTTTAATAACTTAGAGACTAGACCTTAGTTGACTATGCTGGCCCAGTGCGAATTGACTTCCCACATATGTTTGGCTTACTTCCTTGATATATGCAGGCACCACGATGTTTTCCCTCACTGGAAGAGCGTCGGATGTATGTGAAATTCAACAAATTAAAAATCATTTGAAAATGAGTTACATATTTCGACTACAAGTATAAATTTGTTTGCGAATACGAACAAAGTAGTATAGAAAAGCAGAATCCGATAAGAAAACAGACTTTATCAAAGTTACAACCGTTTCGAAAACCACTCGTGTATTAAAATTAAAAATAGTTGATGTTACAATTTTGTATGTAAATATTTTTCAATATTTATAGACTGCCTTCACTTTGTAAATATTTTTTTAATAAACGTTCGTATGAAAAGAAACAAATGATAATTGGTATTTTTTATGTGAATAAGAAGCCTGGTATCGGCCAAACGAAACATAAAAACAAACAACTCCACTTAGTTCGAGACATATTAAATAAAAATATACTTCTGTCGCTTAAACTAGGTGGCGCTGTTTTCAATTTTAAAATGAACGACGTTCCTGGTTGGAAATAGGTTAGGAAAAATGTATAAAATTTGAATCTCTATCTATGTAAGATGATGTCATGTGTTATGAGAGTTAATTTTGTTAATGATTTCGATGCCAGAACGGATGTGAAAATGTCGGTAAAATTTGAATTTAGCGCTCAACTCCATCTTTCGTCAGTACCTGTTCGCTGATAATGTCGGCTACTGACGATGAAAGTGTAGCGAATCGAATTCGCTTAGGGTTCGTTCACTGTGCACTAATCTCCGTTGTTCGGTTCGCGGTCGTGTTATAGCCATGACACCCCATCACAATGACTATCGAAGCCGTAGGGATATTGAAATACTAATCCCGCTTCAAAACCGCTTACTGATAATTAGCAAACGAAGTATTTACAGGTTTAAAGAAAACAAAAGCGGTTTCGCTTTGGTTTCTCGTTCGCTGTGACTGCCAACACTACCTACCAATATCAAACATGTCAACAATACGCGATTGACACGTATCTAGTACATAACATTTCGAATTCGCTCCGCTTCGCAAGTGTTCGTGATCGCAGCGCCACACCGCGCCCGTTCCGTTCCGTTAGTAGAGTTTCGCGTTGCAAACGGACACCGCGTGTTCTCTCGCCATGGGAAAATTTCGCGCGTTGGAACCCTACATCATGAAATCGCTTATTGAAGCAGTTAAAGCTTATCCGGAGATATATGCAATCGGCAATGTAAATTATAATAATGCCTCCAAAAAAGAAATAGCATGGAAGAAAATTAAAGAAAAAATGGGGATGGATGGTAAGAAATTTACTGTAAAATTGAAATTATATTTTTACTGTTAATTTGTGTCTTAATAAACTGGCCTATCTATTCAGAGGTATCGGAACGAATGCCTTGATAGGAGTCACTGTTGTATGCGTTTTGAATGGCGTGTAGCGTGGGTGTGCTGCGGGTGTGTGCGTGCATTCGTGTGTACGTGTGCGTGCTAATGGAGTGCCCGGGCTATTTTACTTTATTATTATTTGTCTGTTATTAATGAAATAAATATATTACTTTGGAATTTTAAATAGCAATAGACTTCGACAATTCACAATAACATCATTGACTACAAAAGTTAGTGACCTTGAACTGTAATAAAACATGGATTTGAAATATTTCGTATCTTTCAGTTATTACGCTGGCTCTGTGCAGTAAATGTTTCAACTGCTATATCTGCCTAATTGATTATAATATTTTTATTACGTTTGAAACAAAATCTATGCTAAGAGAAAAAAAACTCTTTGTATTTGGTCGCGTTAATTAATAACAAGAAATTTGTTTCAGTACGAATGTTGAAGATAAAATGGAAAAATTTACGGGACACTTACAGAAAGCATATATTGTGCCGTCAGGTGGGCGCTAAAGGTCCCAATAACCTATCGAACTGGTTGTGGGCTAAAGAAATGGCCTTCGTAGAACCTTATATTAAGTTAAAATCAACTGATGTTACCTCGAACGGAGACACCGTCGATTCGACTGATTCCGAAATTAATGATGATAATTCAGACGAAGAAAATGAACCGAATGACACTCAAAAAGAACAAAGTCCCGAACCAGAACCACCAAAGGCCAAAAGGCGTCGAGTCAAAAGGCGGCGAAAGAACAGCGACGTGGAGACCGCCGATGTCATGACAAATACAAACACAGAGAAAAATACACAAGAAACAGTTGTAGTGACGAATCTAAATATAGAAAGAAACCTTGATCCAGTCGTGGAAGTGCCGTGTGATAGAACAGACATGGAGTTCCTGGGTTACTCCAACACCGTGAAGAGATTGTCCTTGAGCAGCCAAGCTCTTGTGAAACTTCAAATAACGAAGATTCTAACACAATTCCAACTACAAGAATTAACTAACGGTCTCAAGAGTTCCATGGTCGGTCACGCCACCTACAAGGACGACGGGCCTTACATGACAACCGTGCAATTGACAGATCTAGAACCATACTTTATAAACGTTGACGATAAGCGCGTGCCTGATGGACAAACTTCCTCATCGTCAACATGATGGCTGTCCAGGAGACGACCTTAGACTGATAATGATGACTTAATTAATTATAGTTCAAACGTATCTTCGATAAAATGTTATATTATAAAATAAAGAAATATTTGCATTTGGAGAATCAATTTTTTTTAATAATTTTAGTGCTTCTACAGACTACTTTACAGTACTCGTTTTTTGTTCTGTACATTTTATATATACAGTTCTTAGTTCCTGAATATCTATATATATCTACCTATACAATTATATACATATGTGTATTTTAATTTTTTATTTTGTTTTTTTTATCCCGATGCGGCGGCAACGAATCATTTATTTATAAACACGTATCTGAGCAAAGTCGCGGTACAATAATAAGTATCAATAATAAAATGAAATCGATTTTTTCTAATCAAAAGTACAAAATATTAAAAAAAAACATAATTTGCCACTCTGACGGTGAGTTAGTTAAAGAAAAGTCCATAGAAATTAAACAAAATACTAAACTAAAAAACCTAGGAATGTGCTAGGCAGAAACATTTGATACAGAAATCAGGTGAACCTGTACATTGCATTCACAAATTGTCTGCACCCTCTTTTCTTTTAATTCGCTCCCTTTGCATTCTTTCCGAGCCACTTCGCTAATATCCTGCATGACACCTCCTGTTTTCTTCACTCCCGCTCGTGTCTACTATTTAAGTGACTTCGTGTTGCACCTTCAAAGCGTCGATTGACTCCACGGATCAGGTAGAAGCATGTCCACTATTTTCAAAATCGGAAATAAAATAGATTAATTTTTTCATTTGCAAAAAAAATCTTTGTACAAACAGATAACTGGCCGGTATAGGTAGGCTAATATGTTTATTCTTTTATTTCTCACATTATTCAAGAACCAATTTGCCTAACCTACCATAAAAATGATGCTTTCATAATTTCCCCCTACACAACTATCCCTCTCTACATTTCTAATCGCCATTAAGTAATACAATCACACTTCAAAATGAACTCTATTTTAGATCCATAAGGTATAAATTGCTTTGTGAGTAAGAACAAAGGAGTAATGCAAGGTTGAATCCATAGGGCCGTATTGTTAGGTAAAATACACGACGTCGCGCGTCGCGTCCTCGGCAATATCTATACGACTTATTGAATTCTATATTCCGTTTAATTAAATGCCTGTCCAAGGAGTTTCTATATGACGCGCTGAAAGAGATGGCCGACAAGAAAAGAAAAAGTTTTTTATTTTTTAAATTTTAGTTTTTACATTTTTTCATTTGTCTTTTTTTGTTCATTTTTATTTAAGTTTGTTTTATTTTATAATCTCATATACATTCATATAACAGTAAACAGTGCCTACATCGCCTGCACGTCAAACTCCATACATGGCCATTACGCTAGTTAATTTAACCCGTAAAACTTTACATTTAAACTCTGAAACGCCAATAGCCTAATAGTTATGGATACCGACAACCAACTAAGCAGTCGTGGGTTCGAATACCGCCATTCGACTATTGTGAACCATACACCACACAGGCTGTTGAAAGCTTACCAGGAACGGTTACAAGAAATCTACTGATATTAAAAAAATGTATATGTACAAGGGTTGCTGATTAAAATATAGTAGAAAACTATGGTAAACTATGGCTATTTGTCTATGGTAAAAATCGTACGGCTACAGACGTAGTGGAAGGCCGATTAAATAATAAAAAAACTTTTTATTGCTGTTACAGAGAAGTGAAGAAAAAAAACGAAACAAAAAACAAACACTTATGAATATCAATAGCAATGGACAGCGGGCTCAGTGTACACCGCGTGGTCTAGGTCTACGTTCAAGGCCTAGGCACACCAGACACAGATGCGGCCTAACATGGTCGGACTGACTGGGACGAGTACTGGAGCGAGTACTGGCGCGAGTATTGACTTGTGATGTAGGCTATCGAACCGTGTGTAGCTATACTACTTATAAAACGGCTTAACTCACGTGTAAATCAGTGTCAGTACCGACTAGTTTCGAGCCCATCGTCGGCTCTTCTTCAGGGTGAGTGGGAACGGTACTATAGCGCGTCCGCGGCGCGTGTGTAGCTGCTAGCTATCCGCTATGTTAGCTATACATCTATCAGAGCCCTCGGTGCATATTGATTTTACATTGCTCATTGCGAAGCGACATGTAAAAAAATTGAAGATTGTGTGAAAGAGGATATGTGTGAGTTCAAATATGAGCTGACAGCGATGTATGGAAGGGCATATACTGTGACGTCACTACGTATGGAAAATGGCGGGTTGATGATAAAATGTAATTCATGTTTGTTTCTATTCATATAAGTAAGTACGTTCTCATATTACCAATTAATTCGACAGTATTCGACTGAATATTTCTACATTCAAAACACAGTAATTGAATAATAATATACGAAAATCTCTTTGTCTCGTCATATTGTTGCTATGGTAAAGGTGAATTTTCGGATGGTTACCCGCTTCCGGCCGAGGCACACAAAGGCAACTTTCGCGAGCTATCGGGGAATCCAGTTGTCTTTGGGACGACACGCTTTGGACAATGTTCTTTATACAATATATTTACCTT
>JAODUI010000007.1:6438084-6461665 GCA_027563995.1 Papilio gigon | reverse complement strand
TCACTATCTGTCAAAAAGCCGCTCCAAAAGTAACGTCACACGTCAGTCATAGACTAATAGCACAGACTCAATAACTTTCTAAAAATAAAGAATATACTAGTGTTTTTAAATGGCTTATTATTGTTTCAGTTAGTTTTTAATACCGGAATTCGCGGGCATAATGAATGTTCCAAATCTTTTCGTAATCCAAAAATAAATGAAACGGCATTTTGTAATAGCAATGAGCACATCCGAAGGTAATCTAAAGTAAATAGTGGGATAAGGAAGTAATTAACGGAGTCGGTATATTAGGCGATGCGATAGTTTCGCGATATTTGCGGCGTTATCGTTTCCGCCACGCAACATTCATCGCACGCCATCGCCTATCTGTCGACAGATTGTCCATTACCATTTATGTCATTTACAAAATTTCCTCCTACTAGTACAGCTTGTTATGTATTAAGGACAGAACATATGGACAGAAATGGATGTTACTGATCTGCCTCCCTTCCCCCTCACCAAACACATAAAAAAAATCTCGGCTAGGGCGTTGGATGTTGTTACGTATCTCTAAAATAACTAAACAGGTCTAGATGAACTATAGTACAGATATAGAACATAGTCTGGAAGAACACATGAGCCAGTAAGTTTTTGTTCGCTGCGAAACACGGTCTATATTGTCCCTAATGCAACTACCCTGTGGTGCGGATAGAAAAACGTTCTCTGTGTTGCGAGGTCTAAAGGACCGCGTGTCGCACTATCGTCTACTCACGGAGCGGGTCGATAACACCTCGTACCGCAGAGACGGAAAGTACGCAATAATTGGTGTCGTAGTGTTAATTCAATTCGGATGGAGTGTTGGTCGACAGCTGATTATAGATAAAAATAGGAGTAGAGTAACTTTAGATTGTACATAGTAATAAATGTATGTATAGCAGTATATGTTATATACAACATAACACAATATAAGCGAGCACTGATAAGTATATTATCGTTGTATAAACACCGTTGTAAATATGTACACGACTCGTTGAAACTTACACAAATATTTACAGACACCGATAACGGCGTTGTGTTCATAATCTCACTGAATTTCAGCGTTTGTTACAATGTTTATAACTAAAAATCATTTTATAACATAGCTTTCGGACCTTCGGATACCTTCTTGGAAGAAGTCGCAGGTAAAAGTTAGTATTTATAAACAATTTTGTATAATTTAATCTAGCATATAAACAAGGTGATGAGATTGAATGTGGATGGGTGTAAAGGTAGAGGAAGACCGAAGGCGTGGATTGCTCGATAGAGGATATGTGTAGGTAGTGTGTAAGTTCAGATATGACGGCTGACAGAGATGTATGGAAGAGTGGAACATACTGTGCCGACCCTCCGTAGGGACAAGGGCAGATTGATGATGTTTCTATAATTCATTCCCACGATGAGTTGTTTGTAAAAACAAGCTTTGACAACTAGAGGGCGTAAATATCTTAATTTGTAAGATCAGTGTACAGAGAAAGAAAAAAAAATTCTTAACCATTACTCAGGACGCTAAAGTTGCCGAGGGCTTATGTTCCTTGTTGTTTTGCTTCCCGCTTTCGTTTTTTTTTCCAACCCACTCGGAGCCGGTTGTACGTTGCCCATCATACACAATTTACTGTCGAAGTCTTGAATAAACTGTCATACGAATATACGTCTTTCGTTTTAGTAATTTAAGTCTATATTACCTTCTACATGATAATTTGATGTATTGTTTAGTTTAAGATACAGAATAATTTAGAATTGAGTCTTGTTACCATGTACGTAAGGGTGATTTCAGTTTGCGAGTTATTCTATGTTTGGAGTAGTCGGACTGGCTCGTGCAGCTATCGCCGCGGGCCACCTCGCCGGTTTCAACAGTTGTGTGGTTATGTTTAGGCGCGGTGCGCGGCAAACTTCTTGAATTCAATATGTTTCGATAAAATTGCAGCTGTGTCAATGATATTTTACGTCTGTAATCCACCGTTTGTACGATAAATTATATTTTACTATAATTTATATAACTAACACAAAACAACGAACAAGCGGGATCTTGTCACTATCTGTCAAAAAGCCGCGCCAAAAGTAACGTCACACGTTAGTCATAGACTAATAGCACAGACTCAATAACTTCAAGAACACAGAACATACCTGTGTTGTTAAATAGCTTGCAGCCAATACTTATTCGATAATTTTCTGACAGAAGTATCTACGAAGCGCCTCTCAACGGATCAGATAACTTTGTGCCACATTTTCCGAGTCCATATCAGCATAAACAAGAGCAAAATAAGTTTAAGGGTTATGTCGTACTTGTCCCCTCTCCTTCACGTCGCGATATTTAATCTTTAGACATTAGTGTTACCCTTTGAAAGTGTTGGAAAGAACCTTTTATAACATATTTTTCTAAATGTCAAAATCATCATTTTTGACATTTTGGCATGAAGACAAGTTAGAGTCAAATTTGTCTTCAAAATGTCTGGAGATATTTTATTTTCGAAGTTTTTGTTATTTTTGATAATATTATTTGAACATGCATCATCCATTAAGCAGTCCCGTGCCCGGAGGCACCACGAGTTCGGGCCAAGATCGGATCTGGAGTTGATAAAAAACTTGGACGACAAAACTTATGATGAGTTGATGAACGAAATACCGCTGCTCAAGAGAGTATTTCAAGGCAATAGAAAAGATGAAAGCTTCCAATTCAATGCGACCGCTTTGCCCATGTTGTACAGGGGAGAGATATTGGAAAGGCCTCACGCTGCGCCTATCATGGTGAACTTCGATGAAGGATCACGCCCTAACAGTTCCGAAACTTCAACCATCTTTCGGAACAGCACGGTTTCTAGCAAAGCGCCAGCGTCCCTCAGAACTCGCTGGCCCGTTGGCAAGCAGAGCACGAGAGACGTGTTGGATGCGCGTCGCCAGCCCGGGCTCGGCTTCCGCTGGCACGACCTCACATTTACTGCGTACTGGTACACAGTGTACCCGCACGTCACGTCCTGCTACTGGTGCGGCCTCAACGATACCTTTGTTCCGGACAAATCGATCTGCTACAGCATATGGGACTCAGATGATACTCGCCTTCGTGACCTGGGCCGATTCTTCCGCGCACGTTGTCATTACTACGACTATTACCGCTATTATGACAGACAAATAAAAATGGTCCGATGGTACCCGTCCACCGTCGAATACATGTACGATCATGGGCTGAAAACGTGTATGTTCGGTCCGTACATGAAGGGCTGCTTTAAGCGATTCGTGGACGTGGGCCCGCTGTACACGGCGCGCGGCTGCCGCGGCGCCTGGCTGCCGTGGCGCTCCTACACGAGGAGTGCAGCGTCGCACAGACTGATGCGCTTGGAAATCGTCGCGCGCGGCCACGACGACGTGTGCGTGCACAGCCCCGAGGCCTCGCTGACGCCCTACAGCCGCGCCATCTCGCTTTTCGTTCGCTACCACGTGTGCGTGTGCCTCAGGCCCTACTGTAACGCTGCTGCGCCACTAGTCGCTACGCTAGCATTTTTCTTACCTCTGACAATAATTAAATAAATGTGTAAGCAATGTCTTTCTTTGTTAACCAGTCGAATATTTTAAAAATTTTATAATAGCACACTTTAAGCAGTTTGTTTCAAGTCGTGTTCAGTTAGCGTCGCCCGAAATTACTATTGAAGTGTTTGGTCTCCTAAGTGAATCTGTTTTACTATATCCTTTGTGAAATTTGTCAGCTCTTCATCAGCTCTATATAAATTCAAATAACTACCAGACTCGTAGGTCCCCCTGACCACGGCACTAATCGTAGCAAACGGAAAATAACCTGAATTTTCTCGTCTCGGAGTCTACCCTTTAAATCAATATATCGTCATCAGCTCTTGTCTCTTCACAGCTGGACACAGGCCTTTTCCATAAAAACCAAATAAATATACAATTAATATAAAAAAGTACATAATTTAAATTCTAACAATGCTTATATTATTTCAACTCTTCAACATCGATGCATAATATTAAACTCTACGCCATTAACTAGGTTTCTAGACGAGTGAAGAGAATTTTACAAATTCTTCGTTCTGGTCACAATTTTTGAAAAAAAAACTTGAGCAATCAATGAATCAATGAAACTCAAACGTCACAGGTGACACCAGGTGACGCTCGGACGCAGTGACGACATGTTTAATATGTCTGTTGACATTATGAAGATAGTTTGTACATATTTGTTGATAAAGAATGTGTCGAGCTCGCTGCTGTCCCGTATCCGCAACCGACACGAGTACATCCCGAACGCGGACCTCGAGGTCATCAGGAACCTGGACGACAAAACGTACGAAGAGCTCATGCGAGAGATACCCATATTGCGACAAGTGTTAAAAGATGGTAGCAGGAGAGAGAGCACGGCCGCGGCGCCGCAAACGCGCGCGGCTAGCGGGGCCAACCGGTACCTCGCAGCGCCGGCATTCGCTAGCGGCGACCTCGAGATGTCGATTGTAACACTCCCGCTCGCACCGGACCATAACGTGGCACAAACGAGTGCGAGGTCAGTTCCACGGAGGACCCACTGGCCCGCGATCAATTACAGAGTTAAGGGAAGAGACCCTGAAGAAAGCGAGCGGTCGGAGGAGTACGAGCTGCGCGCGATCGACAAGTACCCGCACGTGTTCTCCTGCTACTGGTGCGGTCTCAACGACACCCTGCTGCCCAACTCCTCGGTCTGCTACTCAGCCTTCCAATCGCCGCGCTACCGCCTCTACGGACTGTCAAGATTCTTCCGAGCGCACTGTCACTTCAATGACTCCCGTCACAGCACCCAAGAACGTATGAATCGTACGTATCCACATTATTTTGAGTTTGCAAACGACCCAGGATTGAAGTTGAGGGTGGTGGGTCCGTTTATGAAGGGCTGCTTCAAGCGGTTCGTGGACGTGGGCCCGCTGTACACGGCGCGCGGCTGCCGCGGCCTCTACCACCCGTGGCGATCGTACACGCGCAGCTTCGCGTCTCACCGTCTCGCTAAGCTGGAGATCCTAACGACGGGCTTCGACGATCGATGCGTCACCAGCCCCGAGGCCTCTCTGACGCCCTTCAGTCGTGATGTCTCGCTCTTCGTGCGTTACCACGTCTGCGTCTGCTCAAAGCCATATTGCAACTTGGCTTCGCGACACCATGTCGCTCATATGTACTACACCATGCTAATATTGATTTGGTTCCCAATGTGTTTATTATCTATTATGATCTGAAGTCTCAACAAATAGTACTATATTGTATTTCACAAAAGTTTCGTCGAGTTTTTAAGTGACTTAAATAACCTATAAGATAAGATTTACACTCCTAACAATAAATATTATAATTTAAGAATGTACTAAATATAATTTCTTTTTTTAATAATAACATGACCAAACACTCAAATCTCTTTGTTCTTCTGAAAGCTCCCTAATGTCAAAGTCGACACGGCTGCCATGTGTATGTCAACTGTGTCGGAGGCATGTCGCGAGATATTTTGTTTGCTCGAAGTTTATTGTTTTTGCTTAATTTTTTCGAGAATGTATCTTCGAATCAGCAATCGCACGTGCGGCACCGTCCCGACCACGTACACGGATCCAATTCGGATGTGCAAATAATAAAAAACCTAGATGACCAAACATACGAAGATCTTATGCACGAAATACCGTTTCTGAGAAAAGTATTTCAAGGAAACAGAAAAGACGGAAGCTTCCAATTAAACTCATCCGCCCTGCCTATGTTATACAGAGGAGAGATATTGGAGCGGCCCAACGGTCCCCCGGTTATGGCGAACTTCGACGTTACAACCCTCGTCCCTGCACCACGCAGGACCGCCTATCAGAAAGGCTCGTTTACAACTGTGAAATCAAACACGTATAGAACGCGCTGGCCCACCATCAAACCGAGGACGAGGAACTTGCAAGACGCACGCCGCCAGCCGGGGCTCGGCTTCCGCATACACGACCTCACGTTCACTGCCTACTGGTACACCGTGTACCCTCACATCACGTCCTGCTACTGGTGCGGCCTCAACGATACCTACGTTCCGATCAACTCGCTTTGCTATACTATCTGGGACGCGGAAGACACCCGCATGCGGGACGTCGGCCGGTTCTTCCGCGCGCGCTGTCATTACTACGACAGATACCGCTTCTATGACAGACAAATCAAATTGGTCCGATGGTACCCTTCGACCATCGAATACATGTACGACCTTGGATTGAAAACGTGCATGTTCGGCCCGTACATGAAGGGCTGCTTCAAGCGGTTCGTGGACGTGGGCCCGCTGTACACGGCGCGCGGCTGCCGCGGCGCCTGGCTGCCGTGGCGCTCCTACACGAGGAGTGCAGCAGCGCACAGACTGATGCGCTTGGAAATCGTCGCGCGCGGCCACGACGACGTGTGCGTGCACAGCCCCGAAGCCGCGTTGACCCCATACAGCCGCGCCATCTCGCTCTTCGTCCGCTACCACGTGTGCGTGTGTTTGAATCCGTACTGTAACACTGCCGCGCCGCTCGCCACGTCGCTCGCCACGTCGCTGGCCACGCCGCTCGCCTTGTTCATCGTACTTTTACGGTACTGAAATAAATATTTAAGCTATTCCTGTATTTTACTAACAAAAAAAGACGTCCTCAACAATTCTATATCCAAGAGAATTTTCTTAACAATAGTAAATTATAAGTGTAGCTTACTTCATTTTAATAAGCATGTAGAGATTTTTCACAGGGATTTTATTATTGTAAGGTTAAACAGGGGTCGGAGGCGACCATATACATTGTGGAGGAATGATAAGAATTGTACTTTTAGTAAACTCCTATATCTTTAAGCAGTACGACTGTTTACAGAAAATTGTAAACTAGTGCATCTATACTATAAAATAAATAGTTTCAACTTAACTGAAAAGTATCGCGAAGAGAGTAAAAATGAAATGGTTATTATTAAATCGTTATTATTGCTATATTATATGCAATGAGGGTTTGTTCAAGTATTACGTAAGCACTATAAGGCGCGGGAGGGGGGGGGGCGACTTTTCTTTGCTTATTTTTGATAACATGGGGTTAGATTAGATGGTGATTACGTCAACAGTAGTTATTACTTTTTACACATATAGTTAACCTATAGTTTGTCTGTGCCTGAAAACTAACGAAAACGAATTATAACTGCTGCTCATAAATCACTAATACAGTTAGAATATATTAGTAGAAAAATTCATATACCAATATTTACATCATGGAAGGAGGGGGTCAGAGCTTGGCTTACTTTTGCTGACAAGTGTGGGGGGTGAATAATTGTTATAAATCTGCTTACGTAATACTTCAATGACCTTTAAAGCAAAATAACATTCATATATAGGTACAATTATAGTTTCGGAGAAATTACCTAGCGTGCTATAAAACGTATAAATGACTTTGCAACGGAAAACTACCGCTCAATTGTCCATAACAGTAGATGAATGAGTCATACTCGGAAGAAAAAAAATGGCCCGAGTTACTCAGCCGTGTCGAATGACTTGCATTACACGAGAATATTACAAAAAAAAAACTTCATCGTTAAATTATAGAAAGACTACCTATCTCCCGCGACTTCGAGTCGAATAAAATGTAACGTCTTCAAATATCTTGACAGCACAAGGTCACATATTCGTTACGTAACCTTCTCCACCCGGAACCATTTTCATCCCGCTGTACCTAAAACTGTGTTCAAGGCACCCACTCATTGTTTTTATAAGAGAAGGGGTCGAACGATCGGTGGATTCACAAGAGCGATCATCGACACCCATGTACAATACTAGAATTTAGTTACTAGAAAAAGATAGATAATAGAAGTATGCCAGTCTAGATTTAATCCTACTCTAATTGATTGGATAAAAGTAACGTGTATTTTTAACCAATACTTACTTAATCCGGGGCGCAAAAGTGAGGCAAAAATACCTCGGTAGGCATTTGTAACTGTTACTACCCAGTGTTGTCATTTACAATATGAAATGACATTTCGAAAATCGACTCTAGATTGCACGTCAAACTTGTATTAAGTCCCATCTATTGATTATATATCTATATGGATACACATTAATTCTTAATAATTTAATGGATCTGTGATTTTTTACTACAACAAACATAAGACAATATAGATATCTCAACATTGTAGACACTCAAAAGTGTTGACTAAATTGTCTTTTATTAATTTCATTAAATTTATTTGAGCGTTAAATGATAGCGTCAAATCAATTTATTTATTTGACCTTGGAATGTCAAACGCTGTTGCTACGCGGGTTTTAGTCACGCGAGAGTTACTGATGCTTCAATTTGAAAATAACTTCGGTAGTTTAAATAATGTAGACACCTACTTATTGCATTTATATAACTATTTATTGTAGAAGACAGACAAATAAGTTATCAGTCTCTGTTAAGTAAAGTTATCGAGATAATCTATTATATATCTAATAATTTTGCTAGGAATTATACCTACCTACAATATCATAGATAAGTGGAATCGAAAAGGATATCGGATTTTATTATGCAAACTAGTTGCTATTTGTCAAACAAAAATAAACGACATAATATGTATGTCAACTAGTTAATTTAGAATAAAAAAATATTGACAATACCAGCGAAAAGTTCTCGAAATTCTAAGAAGCGTTCGATTATTGCGAGCTCGTATCGTGATGCGTCATGGCGGCTGCACACGAGCGGCGGCCGGCGTCGCCGTGTCTAGCGGCTACCGGCGCGAAAGAGACGCAACATACCCCGTTTCATACGTGTAAGAGAAATGGCAGTCGTTATACAATTAATGCATAATACAGTCTGTCTCGGTCTAACAAACTGTGTTAGAGGGAGTGAGTTAATGCGTTGCATTTCAAGGTCGGAGCGTCCTTCAATCGCCTCGGGGAGAAGGGTTACCACGCATCGGCCTCTATTTGACTTTGGTTTGAACTAAATATAACATAGGTAACTATCTATAGTTCACTTTTAAACGTAGCTTAACTGGTTAAATCGTAATTTGTAGATGAATACGAATTTAACGTACAATCGAGAGTCGATTGGCAAATTTATTATTTGTATTGTAAATGACAATATTGATGAAATTCATCCCAACAATACTCCTGTTTTTTCGTCTGCTTTTTGCAATCCGGATCTAATATCTATAAGTTTAAAATGGGTTAAATATTTTTAGATAATACTCAGTATTCTAATATTAATTAAGATTATTAATTTATTAACAATTCATACTATTGAATCAAACAAAGGTGGAGTGTCAAATTAAAAATTACCATCTATAGACACCGCGTATATCCAAAGCAAATAAATCATATGGTTACCCTGTTGGGAGCCATTTGCAATTGTAATGGCGGGTTGGGATATCAGTTGACAGTACACACGAACGATCGTGGTAAATGTATGGCAACATTGCGATGTGAGTTGATAGCTTTGTGTCCTATTTATACAACTTAGTTGATATCTATTGAAATATAATCAAGTTGTTAATACTTCGAACAATATGAAACGTTCCGCACTATACTATAAACTGATTTTTTTTTATTTCATTTGGAATACAAGCCATCGACAAAACATTGAGTAAATAAATTAAAAAAAAAACATTATGACTTTAAAACAAATACGACAGATTAATGTGTGGATGTTTATTACTACGTAAATTAATCATTGCTTAATAGATTTAGGTGAAATTTTCAACTTCGTTTTTTTTTTAAATTTCACGCCGTCAAAGTTACAGGATGAAGCTGGTTATGAATTATTCCACAGAGTAATTCCTACAATTAAATCTGACGTGTAACAGATTGTATTCAAAAAGATTGTCGAAAAAATTACTATTGTTAAACAACTAGAGGGCGTAACTGTTCGATTGAATTGAATCGCATTATTCAACCGCTATCAAAAATCCTATTGTAAAATGGTGACCACCTGTTACCGTACCTTAGTCCTGTCTAATCTACATCACAAAGTGTGCCCCTCTGCGCCGCAAAAAATATTCTACAAGTGATGTTGCCATTTGTAAATTATTGTACGTTAATAGAGTAGGGCATCGATGACTTTATTTATCGATAACATTAAAAAAAAAACAATTTAAACAACTTATTAATTCTGTAATGTTTTAATAATGTCTGCTTAGTTATGATTTAAGTTTAAATTGAATCATATGCTATAGTTATATTATAATAATTCTGCTAACTGCTATATATGATCACAGTTCGATAAAGTGTGAACAGCCCTAGCAGTGGTTACATGCCTAATGTTAAATTATTTTGTATATTTCACGGGAACGTGTGTCCTATGCCGTTGTGATAAGGTACACCAGTGCGCTGTAGTTGTTGCCAAGAGGATTTTTTTGCGTTGGAAGCGAACAAGTGAGCTACTCGCGAGTCGAGCGATGTTTTTTACTGTGACATGATTGTATTGATTTCTTATACGGGACACACCTTAATGCTATTTTTTATCACGACCTTTTTTGCTCGTTTATATTTTGTGTATGTTGCTACGCGCAAGTGTAATGATTGTAGATAATATTAGCTCATCAATCAGCAGGTTCGATCCCGAATAACAATTGTCCATTTTTATATCCCGAAGGACAACATTGTGATGTTACTACGGGTAAGGGTTTGGTGCTATATTTTGACATTACAATGTTTTTTTTTTTACATTGTAATTTAAAAAAAAGAATTGACTGTGCACTGTGACGTCAGAGTATAATACCGAACCCTTACCCCGCAGTTGTGTCCAGTGTTACCTATTATCTATGTTTGGATAGCAACAACAATCATACATTGCAAATTATACATACGGAAGAGACGTGCTCGAGTCGGACTGATAAGATACTGAGCCTCGCCTAGCCCGGCGTGACGTCACACTACACTTTAAAACAGTGGTCGTCATACTTTTCTATCCAAGGGACAATCTACAATGTATGTATCACTGCGGGCCGCATATAGCTGCACTAAGTAATTAACCAATCTAGATTTTCTCATAAGTTCTAACGCGTTTCCCCTGTAGATATAAGTTTTTTGAAAACATTCACGGTTTCTAATTAAAATTTCATTTTTACAAAATAATAAAAAAGAAACTATATTAGTGGATCATACAAATATTTATTTCGGATGAGAATCGATCTCACGTACACATTTCTAAGTCTATTCAAACGAAATATTTGAGAAATTCGCGGGCCGCGGTCTAACGACCACTGCCTTAAAATGACAAGACAATACATCAACTCTCGTAAATTGTTAGTTGAATAGTATTATCTCGAATCTAAGTGTGGGAATTAATTAATTTAATACAATTGCTTTAGGTACTAAGTAATGCCCTTGTTCTAGGTCACCTAGCCCGCTAGACGTAGGCAAACACTGACTAGTGACGTCACGCAATACATTAAATAAAGTACCAGCGGCGCTCGTGTGTGCACGAACTTTGGTAATCGATATTTTTAACGAGATATTACGATGACAGTAAATAGAATGAGACTATAAACAAATGTTGCCATATTAAAATATCTTCATCATCTGATGATGCTGTGAGTGTGATGTGAGCTGATGCTCACTATAAGTCCCCATTGTGGGGCTCGGAGCCTACCCTATTAGGGGTGACGCGGTCATAGTCAACCACACCGGCAATGTACGCTAACTTCACACATATCTCTAAATTTCTTCGCAGATGTGCATCACGACGTTTTCCTTCACCGTAAGAACATCTGATAATGTACATATGAGATTCAAAAACACATTGGTACATGACGGGGATTGAACCTGGAGAGCGAGTACGCTCCGGGCCACCGAGGCTTAAAAAATATCTTACCAAATGAATATTAAAAATTGTACAAAGAACGTAATTTATCAGATTCGACGTAAAATGATTTTATTTCATAGAATGATAGAAAACCAATTTCATACAAAAGTAAACCACCGCGCCCACATAGCGCGATAAAACGCTAAGCGGCAACCTCGCATTCCAAATCTGTTCGCTTCTCTTTTGCTTTGCTAGCTTTGTCTCGCTTCGTCTCGCCTCGGCTCGCGCAGTATCGCCGCGGCATCGCACCGGGAGGTCGCGTCATGACTGCCTCGAGAGAGTACCGCGAGAAACTGATCGATGAGGTGAAGAAATATCCAGTGCTGTACGACACGAGGCACGAGAACCATAGAGATATAGACGTCAGGGATCGCTGTTGGACGGAGATATCGAAGCGACTGGGCGCTAATTGTAAGCCTTTTGTGTGCAACAAACCTTTTTTGATATTATTTTTGTTTGAAACATGTAAGTAGTTAAGATCAGGTTTGTTGTTTGTGCTTACACTGCTTCAACTGATAAGTGTTATTTTTTAAAGATATTGAACTAGCCTTCCTCAACTTACACGTTAGTTCTCAATAGATGTCGCTGTAATCCACTAGGTGCAGAAATTATGTTAATAAAACGATTATCTGTAAATATTCTAACATGTGTGAAGGATAATTTGATTTATGATAATATTAATGATTTAAACGTACACATACGATTGCGGCCTTCAAGAATAACAAGATGCGAATATTAAACATTTCAACACCCACATTTGGTACTGAGCTGAACATGTTAATAATTAGCGTATTTTTTGTCGAGTTTCTTTCTGTATTATAATTATAGATTAAATTATGAAATGTATAATTATAAAATTGTCTGTAATCGAACCTACAATTAATATTAATAACTATCGGCATGATTTATGATAAAAAAAAAACAATATAAATTTAGTGATTTAGTAAGTTTGAAGATTTGTTATTACCAAACTACTAATGCCATCTAGGGACAGTACATGATGATAGATTTCTTAATATTACTTAATATTAATAATACTTAAAATATAACTATGAGTTATGTAGTTTACTGAATGTTATATATTGCCTATTATATACAGTAAATAATTTACCTATTTGTATTTCTTTTTTAATAACATATCTTGCTATAGATATGTTTTTTTATGTCTAGAATGATGTTTGTTGTACAAGGTATATGTCGTAGGTGAAATTCTAAAACGGGAATGGAAGATCTTGCGGGACTCTTTGCGGCAGGCGCTGAAGAAGTCGCGGAAAGGCGCGAGGACGAAGGCGGGCCTGCCGTGCAAGAAATGGCGCTTTCAGAACCGCATGGCGTTCGTGTTGCCGCACATGATGATACGGGAGTAAGGAATTATTGTAAAATATCTAATATTTTACTTAAATCACCCTATTGAAAAAAACTTAATTTTTGTTTTATAAACTAATTGCAGATTTTTGTTAACATACTAATATATCTGGTAACCATTCCAGATAAGCTTGAAAAAACTTATGTTATGATATTGTTCACGAAAAGTTAAATGGTGGGTTCGAACCCACGACAGCTAGATCGGTAGTCCGTACCCTTAACCATAAGGCTATTGTCTTCATTTATTTACTCCACTTAATGATACGGACTTCTGATCAAGCGGTCGTGAGTTCTAATTCCGCCATTGGACCATTGTGAACCATATCCTAACGGTTACATGGATTAGTAAATTAACGAAAATCTTCCAATACATTAGTTATAAAAAAAACGTACGTCTCCAAATTAACTGTTCAGTTAAATTTGAAGGAGTCCTTAATTTCTTCCACCAGAGACAACAGAGCGGCCATAGAAGATAATAAAATCGATGAACTGGAGATGCAGTCCGAAGCGGAGCAGGAGGAGATATGGGAACCTGGTACCTCTGACGATTCCTTAGACTTGTTCTTTGCTAGCGTCTGTCAGAGTACAAAGCGCTTGCCCACCAGGTACCAGAATCAGATAAAGAAGCACATTCTAGAAGTATTGCTGCGAGTTGAAGAGGAACACGAAAGCGAATCCAGTTTATTGCAAGATACTAAAACGGAACAGACTTTAGGACACACTTGACGAAGTAAATAACTCAATATTTTCTATAAGAGAAGAGGCAAACGGGGTCACACGGTTCATCATCGACACCCAGACATCTACAATACTAGAAGAACTACATATGTGATGCCTTTAAGAAAGTACGCTCGTTTCTTGAAGCACCCTAAGTCGTATTGGTTTCGAAATACCACTG
This sequence comes from Papilio gigon, assembly GCA_027563995.1. Taxonomy (NCBI): domain Eukaryota; kingdom Metazoa; phylum Arthropoda; class Insecta; order Lepidoptera; family Papilionidae; genus Papilio; species Papilio gigon. Next base: position 6,447,625 of record JAODUI010000007.1, on the reverse strand, counting down.
AGGTAGCGAAAACCGAACTGATATGATAGTCAAAACCTTTATTTTTGTGAAGCAGATTTTTGATAATTCTCCAATATTTTTTGTACCATTCTAACTCAGCTAGGATATGGTATACAATAATAAAAAAAAACGTATAATAATAAAAAAAATAAAACGTTTATTTAGGCAGTGAGTTTACATTACAAAATTAATGTACCCCTGGTTGCTGAACTAGGCTCGAATAATGATTGGGCAGTCGAATTCTCGACCACGTGACCGAACGTCCGTACATAACCATTACGCTATTAGTGCTTCAAATTTATATCTATAGCACTTGGTGTCACTAAGGGGTACTCTCAGTATAGTTTTCTCATACATAATGACTCTGAGTGCGTTGTTGGCAAAGGTTTACATGGTACGTATATAGTTTGCGAACTGACCAAGGATCCTAATAGTGTTGCAATTTTTATAGGTTATAGCTTACATAAGGCTTTATAACTTTGAATTTCATAGAAAACTTGGTTTAATTTTTTTACTAATGACAACTAGGGGCGGCGTACAGCGGCAAGGAGTTGTTGGATGCGGACGCAGGAGCGCACACTGTGGAAGGCATTGGGAAAGGCCTATGTCCAGCAGTGGGCAGACAAGGATTGATGATGATTGCATAGTTATATTAAGTTGATATTTTAAGTTATTTATGTTCATTGATCTCAAGTTGTAATTAGTGTTTTAAAATTATTGAACTTACTAAAATCTTATATAATGTGTTTTTTTCATGTAATCTATAAAGAAGCGCGTGCCCAATTTGATTTATTTGATTAAAATAATTAAATCATAAAATATTTGCTGACCACAAACTATCAGAATTACGAATTTTTTGTTAAAACCTTTCATTATAAATGATATATTAAAACTTTTTAAAATTGAACCAAAGTAGTATCACTTAACAAAACTTGAGTAATTAATTTTGTCCAAATAAACGAAAGTAAGTGATTAAAATTGTTAACAAGAAGATTTAAAACAAAAGAAGTCGTTACAAGTTAAAGTTACGGGGGAAGGTAAGACATTAAACTTTATAAAACGACTTCGGACAAAAGTGGAGAGCGGGGAGCTCTTTGTCTTGTTCAATTTATGTCTCCCTCGCCACCGCCCCCCGCCGGCTGCCTACACAAGTTAAAGCGGAACAAAGATTTCATAGTTCCCTTCAAGCGACACCATCGACGCTGAACCCGGAACCGATGTGGTCTTCCATACTATGTTCCACATGTAAACTACCGTTTGTATTTGTACGATAGATTAGAATTTAAACTATACTGGTATATTATTATAATAACATAACATGACCATCTGAAGACCAAAGTAGTTTTTTTAACACGAGAAGGGGACAAACGGGCTGCTAGGTCACAAGAGCGATCATCGACGCCCATGAACACCTGTAATACCAGAGGAACCATAGAAGCGTGCGCAGAACCAACACACAGTTGTGGATGGATTGGATGAAAGAGGATATGCGTAAGAAGTGATGTTCAGATATGAGCTGACAGAGATGTATGGAGTACATACTGTGCCGACACTTCATACGGAAAAGGGCAGGTTTTTGATGATGATGGTGACGATGACAACATAACCTGCAAAAAGGTCTTGTCATACACTTGTCAGAAATTCAAGAGTGTCACACACAGCATCTGCTTTTTATAAACAGAGTCAAAGGCAACCGTATCTTTTCCTGCTAACCCATGCATTTACTGTAAACATACATCGGTGCCAACTTTCAGCAAGATTCGTTGAATCTTTTTGGAGATACGTGGTAATAAATATCCATCCATCTAAACTTACGGATGCCAATATTAGTACAATTCAATCGATAATCTTTAAAATAACTCGTATCTACGAACATGAGCGAAATTGTAGAAATTAATTTTCAGTGTTGCGATCAACATTAATAAACGCAATTAGAGAGCGACTGGCGCGACATCTGTCGTCACTTGTCACCATCGATCTGTTAATTATTGTAAACACGATAATTAGCAATATACACAGATCGAAATGTGAACAATATATCATCGCCAGATGCGAGATTGTCGACTGCTACAAGTGACGGTTAGGGTGACAATGAATTAGACATTTTAGTTATAAAACTGAGCCGCTAGAGGCGCTGCGATCGCTGTTAGTTCTGTCAGAAAATAAATAAATCTACATAGTCATAAAGAAATGTCACAAGACAGTTTAAAGTATAGAATATAGTTTGATGAGCCATAAGTCAAACTACATTTTAATAACTCACTAGCGCCCCCTGTCAATTAAAAAAAATAACAAGATCCTTGTAAGTGTATTCTCTTCTTCGGTAGTGACATGCGCCTTAGTATCTTCGAGAACCTCTAAGTAATGATACGTTTTAATGTCCTATCTATCTTGTATATGTATCTAAAATAACAGTTCCTTTCTATAATTCTATTCGTAATATTACAATCTACAATTTAGTATAAAACTGTCACAGTTTTATATGATAATAAAACCAGTATACATTAGCGACGGGGCGTCGATTGCGTTTAGCTGGGGCGACAATAAATGCGCCATAAATAATGGAGGCACGCGCCCGCAACGCGTGAATCATCGCCAGCTTCCGGCGCGGGAACTGTGGAACTGGCGAATGGGGAACTTTTGTACCAGCGAATGGCGATATACTATACGTACGTTCGCCACAGCCACTGCAACCCTAGGAGTCACTCGCGATTCAGGATGTCGGTGATTATTTTTATATTTACGACGTCGCATCGCTCGGTTGCGTACAGCTATCTTTTTAAATGTTGTTTTATTTAACATATAACTATATGAAATTACGTCATACATTAGAAGTGAACAATATAAATGGATTCACTGAACTGCGATGCCATTTAATAGTCTATTATTGGGTGTTATGTCGCGTGAACAATATTATACGACCTCGGAAACATAGATTGGTTTACTGCTCACATTAATCTTGCTTCCGCTCTGAGTTTAAGTAATTTATAATATTCAGAAGAAAATGACCCTCGACGGTATTTGCCAGTACGACTCCAGTACGACCGACTACCCATAAGGACCCAGTCCTTCAAGAAGCGAGCGTATCTCTTTCTCAAAGGCAACGCATCTGCTCCTCCAGTGTTGATGTCTGTGCGTCGATGATCACGGCGTTCCCGCCGTTCGTTTACCCTCTACTTATATAAAATATAACCGTCGTGTATATTTTTTTCAAATCCGCTGTCTCCTTTAATTCATTTTCTATAACTACAAAGGTTTTGTATACTTTCAGATAACCTTGTCGCGCGTTACAAACTGAAAAGGTCACTTTATTGATATTAACTGAACTTGTCAGCTGTTACAATTTAGTTTGGTTAGTCGCCGGTTGAAACGACTCAGTCTGCGCATAGCATTTATCGAAACTCGATATCCCGTCAGTCGGTACTCATTACAAAAGCCATATCTCATCTCCCCGACGATTTATAACGCACCGGCACTAATAAATCAGACGAGCTAACATCATATCTCAGTCGCGGACTGTGATCGAAGCTGTCCTCATATTTTTTTTTATAAATACTAACAGATTTTTCTACTTTACTAATATTTCTATTAAATCGTTTAAAAAAAAATTATAACAAAGAAATTAAACCAAAGTAAGAACACATATTCTAAATATAGCTAATATTTTTAATATTCAATAGATGTCGCTAGGAGACGTTTTCTGAAGTTATAATGCGGTCTGTCCGTGAACAAACAGTGCACAGTGAAATCAATGTAAAAATAATGAATAATTCCAAACGCGTACTTTGGTCTATATTCCTTGCAAATAACACATCTTAATGATTCTATTCCGTTCCAATGTCAGCCCGGATTTTTACCTTAAAAATTTTAAAATGTTGTCTATAGTCCATACTAATATTATAAAGGTAAAGAGATTGAATGCACTAATGTCAGGAACTACTGGTTGGAGTTAATAAAAATACTTTTTATGTTGGATAGCCTATATATAGATGGAGGTGATGTATAGGTGGTCATCACGTTACGACTGATAGGAGCGAAGTATTAATAAAAAATGATGCCAAAATTGCATGGTTATAATTATTGTAAAAACAATTGAAAATCGAATTTGAATATTTTCTTTTTTAAATAACAATTTTTTAATGGCTTTTAAAAGTAAAACATATAAAAAACTCCTTGAAAATTTGTTGCGTAAAAATAAAAATTAAGTATGGCCTAGTCACCTCTAATGGCAGGCTCCAACCACGTTAGTGGTAGGATCCGTAGCTGATGATGAAACATGAAGCGAGAGTCATTCTGTTTGCACAAAATTATATACTTTAGTAGACGTGTTGTCATTGTAAACCCACGGTTGAGTTTACAGCGGTGTATTCTAACACGGTGTGATCCAAAAGGTTTATTTTGGACGTGACTGAGCAAAGATTTACTGGAAAGTGAGTGGATTCATACATATTGTATGTTGCGTCGCCGCCGTGTGAAGGGGCTCTTATCGGCCGTGCATATTTCACGAGACATGGCCGCGGCCCCGCGGGGTGGGGGGAGGGGATTATCCGTAAACAAAGAAGTTTGGAAAGGATTCTACGCAAACGCTCGAGTTGGCACGTCGGACTGAAGAGTACGCTAGTAACAGACGTGCCAAATCATATTCTTGTAATTTTTTTCTATAATAAATTCGGAACGTAATAATCTAGATTTAATCTTGAGTCGAAGGTTACTTTATATGTGAGTGAATACATGCAAAAATAGATCGATAGCCTAATAATTAATTAATTCTATAGTTTTAACAGACAGTTTAAAACATACGTAATACGTAATAAATACAAATTAATACTCCATCTTAATAATTAATTAGATGATGTGCATATAAACAAGAAGGTGATGAGATGGAATGTGAATGGCTATATAGGTAGAGCCTTTAAGGTCTGAATTGTGTGAAAGAGGATATGTTTAAGAAATGTGTGAGTTCAGATATGACAGCTGACAGAGATATATGGAGTACGTACTGTGCCGACCCTCAGTAGGGAAAGGGCAGGGTTGATTTTAATATTTTTTTTATTAATTGATTGGTAGGTAACAGTCATCTGCCTCATCTGAACTCCGTCACGTGTACACTAACGTGCTACTTGAGTTACTTAACGTTGAAAGTTCAAAGACCTTAAACGCTTGCTTTGCGATATATTAAAATAAATTACATTTCGAATCTGCACAATTACATGTAATTTGCTGATCGGGTCCTACTTTTTTGTGCACTTCTGTATCGGCTAATTTCATAAAAGAAAGCATTATTTATTTTTAAACGGTGTGCATTAGCAAAATCATTAGTCATCTCGACCTTTTATCTGAAAGTGTCAGCACAGTATGTACTCCATACATCTCTAACCCACACATCTGAATTCCCTTCTTACGTATAACCTTTCACACAATCCATCGACATCCAATCTCATCACCATCTTGTTAATGAGTTCGTCAACTAGTGTAATCTACCGTCTGTACTGGTACGATAGACTCGAGGTTAAGCTATACTGTATTCACTATACTGGACTGTAATTATAATAATAACACAACGAGACCATCAGCTAGAGGTTTTATCACTATACTCGTCAGAAATCCAAGAGCATCACATCTCTAGCGCATCTGCGTTTTGTAATCAAAGTTAAAAGGCAACCATATCCATAACTTTCTGCATTAAATTGTCACCACACCGGAAATGAGTAAGATAACACTAGCGAGACTAAATTAATCAAAAGTTAATTACTTGTAATGTTTCAGACACAAATAAGTGATCATAAAATTATACGCATTTAAACATGATAGTTGTAAGCTCGTTGCGTCGCAGCCCCGGCCTTCGCACCGCAGGCCTCCGCCCCGTTCTATCGATCGCGCCAACACCGGCACCTTCCTATACTATTCACGACACAGAATACTCGTTAAAACATAGTTTTTATTGAATCAAGGCTCTTAATAACTAGCTGTCACGCCTATAACTGAATGGGTAGGCAGACATGTTTTAACACACACATTCCCAGTACACACATCATATTTTCTCTAGATATATACGATAAATTCTGATTGGTTGGGAAAATTATTAAATCCATTTAAAGTGGGTAGAGATTACTATCTCTAACTACCCGAATTATAATTAAAGATTGAGTGTTTATTTGTTAAACGTAATTATCAAGTCGTAAATATTTACCCCATCTAGTAATATATTTAATCAGTTATTGATATTTCATAAACAACAGCACCCTCCGCGGGGCGCGAGCTCGTCCCCGATTTGCATTGTTCCCTTTTGATTTACGAACATTTTTTATAGAAAAAGGTTGGAAGAATTTTTACGGCCCTCATTTTGAATATTTCTAGAATATATCATAATTTCAATTTCCAGTTTAATTTGTCTTTCACTTACTTTTACGTTCGTGTAATTAATTACATTGTTAAATTTTATTAACATTGAAATATTGCTTTTGTTACCGACGCGTTTACTGATGTATTTTTATTTAATATTCGTAATAATTTAACAAAGAAGATTGAGTAATTTCTACCGAGGTTTTTTTAATAAATCGTGTTGTTTATAGTATAGTTATTTGTTCATGTGAACAAAAGATTTCCAAGGCAATACGACTTAGGGGCCATCATGAAGCTAGCGTACATCTTAGTGAAAGACCGGCGCTGTGTCTGTGGTTCCTCTGCACGTATGTCCATGGAGGATGATGATTTATAAAAAAAGTTACTTTTAAAAAGAAAGAAAGAAATAAAGAAGGACTATAAGACTATTAATCAGAAGGAATCCAATAGTAGTATAGATTACGTTAGTTATTTTTTGAATATTTTTTACTGAATCAGACTAACATTCTCATTCTGAGAAGTTCCATGTAAACACAGCTCGTGTGCCCAGTGCATCGTCCCACACACGGTCAGTGCTGCTGGCGATGCGCGCATTTCTATCAACGAATATTTCCTATAAAACGCTAAAAGGTCTATTCTCGGCAAATTTATTTTTAAATATACAGTACTGTAACCACACTCACACAGACTTTAAAAAAACCTTCCCATTATTATAAATGAGGAAGTTTGTATGGATGTTTGTATGGTTGTGTATATTCTAGGAGAATTAAAACAGTTGTTGCACTCGTAATTATATATATTAGCATAATGGTCCATATAACAAAGCATACGTACATATAACGTATGTAGCAGTAAAAAAAATTAAACCATAAACCATTAAACGTAAAAACTGAACATAATGAGTTTTCAAATTGTTTCCACAACTTAAATACATCATGACGTACGTTTCATTTAAAAATTCATCAACATTCTCGCTAATATGCGTAAGAGTGTAAATTCAAATACGGCGGCTGATAGAGAAGTATGGAGTACTGTGACGTCACTACGTAGAAAGATAGTCTGATAAATCGCTTTTAAATTACTCTAGTAAGTAAAAAACCTGAACATTAACACCAGCAACTCTTCAACATTGAACTCCTCGACCTCGCCTGCGCCCCCGCTCTTCCTAGGCGTGCCCTACGTGCACGCAGTGAGCGACGACCTGCGAACGCGCTGGAGTACCAATCCCACTCACCCAGCAGAAGAGCCCCCGATGTGCTCAAAACTAGTCAGTACCAACAACGATCTAAACGTGAGTTGAGCACCAGTAAGATTGAAGTTTTTAAACCAATTTCTAATAAAATAGTATCTGTGTACATAAAGATTGGTCACCGTACAAACAATTCAAGCATTGTTTATAATTCGCGATGCATATTTCGCGATTCGCTGTAAATTTGCGAATGTTGTAAACGGGAACATTAATTACTGCATTCAACACATGTCGGACCAATAGAGGGCGTTGCTCAATAACGAGAATTTATCAAATCATGATAACGTGATTCAGAAACATTTGAGTGTTATTCACGACTTTATAATCGTCATTCTTTGTCTTCCCACTACTAGACATATGTTTTCCAATGGCTTCCACGGTATGCGGTCTTCCTTCCGCATCCAACGACTTCCCGTCTGCACTAAGTCATCGCGACTTCGTCCATTTAAAAAAACATTATAAGTAGCCAATTCTATTCTAGACTATCTATCTCTGTTTCGTATTTTACCCTGATTCGTTCACCTGTTTTAGAGCTACCAGCTGGCAAACGTCGAATTTATAATAAATAATAAGATTGGAATATAAAACATGTTCATCGCCGAGAGATCTAACTGTTTTTGTACGGCTCGGGCTTTTGCCAATGACGTACGTGCTTATATGGAATTACATGATTTCATTTCTCATAAATTACTAGTGGAAATTTCCACATATACAGACATTGAACCTTCTAATCTTGTCCATTATTGTATCACTAACTTTTACCCTTGACTTCGACCACGGCATTAAATTAACTTTGTAAGTATTCACGTTAGTTAATTTAGCAAGTTATCTCTGTGACTGTATATATCAGGATCCGTTTATTTTGAGGCTGTTAATAAATATCCATCCACCTTACATTTAAATAAAATATTTAGAGTGTAAATTATTTAAAATTAATTAGGTAGTTCCTTTATTTGTGAATTTTTGTTGAAAAGTATACAAAAATCCAGAAAATTTTTACTTAAGAATGCGTCCAAGACTTCCTCATTTAAGCCCAGCAATAAGCTTTTGCACCTATAAATAAAAACCGGGTACGAGCGCTGAAATCTACTCACCGCTTGTGAGGCGAGAAGATTTTTATCTCCCTCTACACCTCCTCTCCCTCCCGCCTGCCACCCCCAGAACCTCCCTCCCCGCGATATAAATAGGCGTCCTCGCTCACTGCCAAGGTCGCCCCCGATCGATACCTTTGCTCCCCAACCTCCCTTGCCGCTTTGCTTTTAGAAATTGATTTTTTTTGTCGCTCCTACCCTGATAAAAACTATCGTAACTCGATTGTTTTTCAATCTGATTACGCTGATGTTAGCGGGTTCACAGGCGTAACACGTTTGAACACTGCATTAGGGGAGGTTCGGCAACAATCATGTATGTTGCTTTTGTGATAAATGCACTTCAATAATTGTATTTCGAAGTGGGAGGGGCAGAAATGTTTTATATCATAAAGTAATGCGTTCAACATGTTGTTTACAATTAAATTTAGTTATTTAACTTAAATATTTGTTTATTGTATATAAACCAATGTATCTTTGTATCATTACGAGCACGTACATCAAGTGTTCAAATGGCGTAGACACATTTGACAATATTTGCAGTTACTTCTTACTGAGATCTCTGACTGTACACTTTGTACGTTGTGTACACCAGTGGTAATCAAACCGCAGTCCGCTAACCTTTGGAAGATTTCGTTTTTATAGACTTAGAATTGTGTCCATAGAATCAATTCTCATCCGAGATATTTGTGTGATCCACTATATTATATATAATATTAGTGGATCACACAAATATCGTAGAATGAAGAAAAAAAAACTTTTATTAGAAACGAGAAATATTAAACTATTAAAACTTTCGTGAGACATTTCACTATACTACTTATAAAATGGCTTAACTCACGTGCAACTCGGTGTCAGTACC
>JAODUI010000007.1:6366807-6389939 GCA_027563995.1 Papilio gigon | reverse complement strand
GTTTTTATTGCATCATAATATTTTCTATCTCTCGTCATTAAAATTTTTTAACAGCGTGTCGTTAAGTTCTCGAGCACGACGTTTGTTGCGCGACCGTCGACACCAGAATGTACTTTAACACACGATATAGTTATGAGAGCATAAATATATTTATTAAAAAACCAAACTGTTGTTATTATTCTTGTGTCGATTTTTTAAAGAAAGCACAGTAATTACTACACAGAGAAGAAAAACACACAACACGGGTTTGCAACAAGAATATTCAAATAAATGTGTGACAAAAGTTAGATAAAATAGCTAGCTAATATACGTTCGCATTCAGTGATATATTACACGAGATAATGTTTGTGTACAAAGCGTGTCTAAACGTGATATAGTGCTTACAGTCGCCGCGCGGCGCCACAGTCGGCCAGTTGTAGAATAACAATTAGCCCAGTAATCGGCTTATCTCTGTTTGCAGGACCCTTGATAACGTACCAAAGTATAACTGACTTCATTAATATTCACACCGATTTTAGTTACACTGAATTTCCACTGTCGAAACATCGCAAAGAAAACAAGATGGTTACATTAATTTGGTCACTGAGAATTAAAAATATACCAATATGTTTTTCTACAAGTATAGCATAAGCATTCATGCTTAAATGGAGGTCACCTTTCGTAGTCTCCAGTCTAGATTCTAGATTTATTATATTATAATAGAATTAAGTCCAAAGTACACAAGACCCTTGCTGTCAGAGATAATATTACGAGTGTGCCTAAACTAATTATTAATTTCCGAAGAATAACTGACCTTTAAGTTATAATTAAAATAGTTTTGTTTTACATTATTCAAACCTTCGACAACTTTAATTTTTGTAGCAATTTCGTAGCGTGAAGCGTAGCATGCATTTACAGTATACATCTATGTTAAAGACACTTTTAAGATCGTGTTATTGTAATTAATTGTAGTTTGAACGCACTTGACATGATTCGATATACGTCCTTCAGCAGAGTCAATTGAAACGAACACAGTTTTTAATACAAATATCTTAAGTTTTTTTTGTAAAGTGTCGGGCGAAGCTAGTTTGACAAAAACCCCCGTCTGTGTAGCCGTTGAAGAAGTATTCAATTAAAAGTTTCCCTCGAAGTAGCTAATATCGTTGGCAAGTTTTAGATTTTTGCAAACGAAGCGATTCTTTTAATGCAGAATGCATTCCTTCAAATTACTGTCTGCGCGCGCAGCCGAGATGAGATTTTGTTGAACCGAGAAAAAACTACAGACAAATTACTTTACAGTATGTTAAGTAATGAATTCATTGACGTAAATACTTGGTTTTTTCAAATGAGATCTGTCTGCAACCATCTACAATAACGTTGCTACTTTGTAGACGAGTATCATTGTTAAACCACTTATTAAATTTAAATAACTTACTGATCACACTATTGGCATTCATTAGAAATAAGACATAAGAAGAACCGCAAAAAAACAAATATGTATATGTATATAAGAATCAAGATACTATGTACATAACAAATAAGAACTGTACCGGCCTTGCTCCAATTGGTAATTCAAAAGATTTATCATTTTTTTTCTTACATTCATTACAGACGCGGCGAGGAGTAAGCCGGCGCGCGGAATAAATGTCTTCATTATATTAATGCGATCAGTAACCAAAAATAGAGCGGGAAAAGACCGCGAGCGAATTACATTCCGCGTCGAGACACTGCTTGTGTCACTTTGTCGCTAATTGTAGGATTTATTAGTGCCACGAAATTACTATTATTAGAGTAGTCTTAGAGCCGCCAAACAAACGCTGCTTGGACCAACGGATACCTAATTCAATGTAGATTAAAATTGCATTCAGTATAGTTGGGCCATTTATATTTCAGCATTAATCAAGTGAGTCATTCTTGGGCTTTGAGTACGCGAAATATTGCAATTTAATTTATCTCGCAATCTTGTGAACATAGCAAAGTCCAATAAAGGAGAATTTAAAATTATACAATTGTAACTAATTATATTTATAGATTAATTATTGTTACTGCAAAGGTTATATACTCACGGGTGAAGGCTCGTGAATACAAAATGCTGAAGGACTATAATTCAGCTGTCACAGAAGTGTCACTTCAACGTCGCAGGAGATGTTAGAACGGAGATATCTTAATTTCCTATGTTGAGTATAAATAATAACGCAAGCCAGTTAAGGAAACTAAGACATTGATCATCCCTTGGTTACAGTATATCACTCTTGCTCGTTAATTTATTCAAAGAGTGTTCAAATATTCAATGCTGTAAATAGAAAATGTTTCATACTTGTAGTCACAAAACGGGCTTTTTTTCGTAAAAAATCATACATTTAAGAAGTGATATCGATATATAATAACTGTAATAAGTTTAAAACAAAATAAAATATAATTTAAATCAATGTAAGATCCGAACGTCCAGTGAGAAGTTCTCGGCGGCGCGTGACGGGAGGAGCGGCCAATTTCCTCAGATTTATTTCATAGCCACATCGGAAAAGACCATTAAATTTTACGAAGGGCCCCGACCCCAACAGTTTATCTTCATTCTTTCCTACACTTACTGATTTATAATGTAAGAAGAAAAAGTATTGTTTACGTTTATTATAGAATTATCCAAACGTGTGTGCCCGTCAACTATTGTTTTTCATTTTCATTTTTATAAGTGTTGAGATAAGTCACTACAAACGATGACATCATTAACTTTTTTTTAGTTTGTAATTCTTTCATAAACAAAAGAATGTCTGTTTATTCCACACTCTGTCATACCTCACATTATAAGCGGGTTTACTTACGTTAATTATTTGAAAGCGTGTGCCTGCGAGATTGTTACGCACAAATTCAATAAAGATGACACGAGTCGCTTTCAAGAAGACAATTTAACTAGCAAGAAAATTGCCGATACCAAAACATGCATGCGAGTCTATACGTTTAGGTAATTTCTTCTTCTTAAGTAGTTTCTTTCATAGAGTCTTCATGGCGTAAGACATCACAGTAATTTAAGCACAACTAAGTTCAGTGCAATGTATCGCCGCTGTATCCAAGTTAAAGTATAGAGTTCACTTAAAACAATAGAATCGCGCTCCGAATGAAACTGCGGACTATGAATGATAACAAACTCTCGGCAAGAACTGTACGTGTTCTGCGTTACGTGACGTGAATATGATACGTCTGTACAAGATGACCGTTACTTCGTTCTTTACTGTTGCTTTTGTAAACTATGATATTGTTGCACTAAACTACGATATAATACGCTTCCAGACACCTAGGGAACAGAAAAAGGTTTTATTTTAATTCGCTCAAAAAACACAAAATACACGGTTTCGTTTCAGTTCAGCGCACAATAACACTCAACATTTCCCGCTCGAATGTAATTGTAGGATTTCGCGCGATAACAGCCCGCCTCCCCCGCCCCTCCACGATATTAAGATAGCCTCTGCGAGCCGCCGTATCATTTTATGAGGCATTTTTATTCTTTCCAAGTGTCTCTGTGCGCTATTTATGTTTGTGTTATTTTAATTTTCACACAATTAATAACAAACAAAAACTTGCTTTTACTGCTTCCCGAGAGCTGTTTTACTTTAAAATGTTTTTGTACATTTTCTGAATTACTAACTAAAGCAATTTCGTACGTAATAGTAAATCTTTAAACTCACTATTTGTAACTAAGACACCTGCGTTATAAATCCCAATTAGTCGATTCACAAGAACAGTTTCCTTAGCAAAAGTCATTTGAACACATTGAAATAAAAAAATAAACGTAGCGTACCAAATTAATACAACCACCGCGCACGCGCTGGAGCCGTGTTGTCCAGATATTGTATTACGATAAGGGAGAGCTTGACTAACATAAAAATACGGAAATACAATTTCTTACACGCCGCTAACACGTCGTCGATCTGCATCTTACAAGATTTAGAGCGAGACCCAAATCTCTATCCCCAGCCTATCTCGGTTCCGGTTTCTGGCATTTCTCATACATGGAAATTGCTTTGATTTCTTTATCTTTAAATTAATATACATTCTTTATAGTTCATTATTCTTCTTCACTAATCTCTTATAACTGTTTACTGACAATTGAGTAAACTGAAACCAATAGACCATTTAACTTGTGTCTAAAATTATTCACATCTTTGTGACATGTGCTTGTTATTTTATAGTCAAGTCGAAATTCAGGATATTTCCCTTGAGGGTACTTGTGACTGCGAACAAAATAATTTTATTGCGATAACATAAAGCTTATGTGTCTTGACATTGTCTCAGGCAGTATAATAAATGAAAAGTCGAATCGTTCCTCAAGACGTCTACAGATATTTTTTAAGATGTTTGTAATAACTTCATTAAATTACACGGAGTGTTTTATTTTTTTTGTGAAATTCTTTTGATTGTCAGTCATTTACAAAAAATATATTAATTATATTATATTACAAAAAATAAAACATATTTTGCCGCTTATAATATGACTAGTAAAGTATTTTTACGGGACTGGACGTTTGTCACAGTTATCTCTTTATTTTATTACACAGTAGCTTTAACTCGCGATTTTGTATGGGCAGTTGCCACTGTGAAAATAGAGATTATGTGAAATATAGGAAGTATACAAATGAAATTCACATTTATATGATAAACTTCTTTCTCACAAAAAGTATCGTTGTATTTTCTACTAGAAACTAAAAAAAACTGAGGAGAATTAACTGAACATTAATAATTTAAGTTACTAAGTTTAACTAAGACAAAACAACATGAGACCTACACCAATTAAAAAATGTCCCCTTCCAAGAAATACAAATCGCTTTAATATTTCATTTTTTTTTTTGCAGGAAGCCTTTTTTAATTCGGTTATAAATAGTGTTTGATTATACAATTAAAAACAAACATTCGAATAAGTTTGGTTTTCAAAAAAAACACAGCATAATTTCTACTCAATAACATAATAAACATTTAGATTTTTTACATTTTACCGAAAACAACAATTTTTGGCAGAATAGTTATAACTTTTGCCTTCTTGAAAAAAATTAGCTGATACAAAGTGACAATGACAATGACATTGACGTTTCACGTTAACAATTTCTTTTTGTAAGTTTGCTTTTTTCACAAAAATTTGCGTTTGCATGTTTGTTTTATTTTAATAAAAACAATTTGAATCATGTCTGACAGTAAGTCGTCCCTCAGGATAGACTGGTTTGATGGCACACTCATTGAAGATACGAGACAGGCATCAACCTCCTCGCAGTTTGATGACGAAGATACACCCGAAACACAGACAAAATTAATACCAAAAGATGTCGAGAGGAAACCTATAGGTTTTAAAAGATTAATGGATCTATCCTATTTAAAACCTCCGATACTTACCCTGGAAATATCTCATAGACCTGGATTCTGGCATCTTTTAGATATTGACCTAAAAGGAGATTTTATAGTTTTAATTATTAAAATATTAAGTAATATTTATAGTTCTTTAGAAGTCGAAGAAAAATCAAAAACAACATTATTATTAAGGACAAGATTTTTGAAATCGGTTTTTGTAAATAATTTAAAAAAATATTTAAAACAATTGCCTAATGTAAGAATCGTTGAAAAGAAGATGAACATGCAGTTATGGGACGACGTGGAGACGTTTTATTTGAACATGGCCGTGTTGTGCGAAGGGATGTGCAGGTTTCATAATGAGGAGAGTGAGGTGTTGCTTGAAATACTGGAGTTGTTGGAGATTACAGAGATGAGTGGTGTGGGAGTGAGAGAGGCACACACAGAGACAATCAGAGATAGTTTCTTCACACAAATCGATCGATTGAAAATGAATATTACAATGAAAGTAAATCAGGTAAAACTGATAAGTTTCAACTTCCATCCTGATCTGTTCAGCTGGTTGGAATTATGTAATAACAAACTTCTATCCAAAGTTATGCATTTATAATGTTAATGAGGTGGAAATTGGACTAATCATAGAATAAAAGTTTTATTTAATATTACTCTATAAGTTTCATGTATTACATTTTCAGGAAGCAAATGACTGTCGTCCGATCTCCAAGCAAGTTAATGATCCAAATAATTTTAAGAATTTGCAAATATTCCCCACAAAAGACGATCTCCTCGGCAAGAGTAAGATAAAAATAAAACCAAACATAATCAATGGTGCATACCCGTCTATCGAACATTACTTAGATGTGCAGTTCAAGCTGCTGAGAGAAGACTGCTTCGGACCATTACGAGAAGGAATATGTTGGTAAAAACATCATGTTTCAATATCCATATCTTGCATTGAACCCACCACATAGTAACATACTTTAGAAAATCTGAATTTATAAAATTTTATCACTAGAAATGACTTCATTGGCTTATTAAACACTTTAAAGTACTAATGTTTTTGGTTTTTATTTCAGGCAAATATATGGATAATCCATCTAAACGGAGACATGAAAATATAAGGTATATTAAAAGTAAAATATTATATAACTGAATTAAACTTTTTTTTATTGGATACGCAAAAGTAACTGGCACTTTAGACATTGTCTCGTAGATATGACTTTCCGATTTAAGAGTGCTATTGCAAAATTATATAAAAAACTCTGAAAGTGTGTTTGTTTCCTGATGTTATCATTAATTATTTGTTTCAATATTTTCAGAGTGTACCCCAAAGTCCGTATCATAAGAACGTATGTGAGCAACAATACAGTTGGTCACCTGGTGGACATAGCCTGGCAGGACAGGTTGGACAATGGCAGTACTGATAAAAACCAGTACGCTCACAACAAAAAGTTAATGTTTGGCTCTCTACTACTCTTTACAAGTGACCGGTTTGAAACTGTACTATGTGCTTCCGTGCTGGATTCCAATCAATATCTTTTGACTGAGGGTTATGTGAGTGTAAAATGTTTTACTTCAATATTTTTTCTGAGTCGAGTGTGAGTTCCGCGGACTCGATTTCTAAAACGATGTATGCTTGATATAAATAACCATTGTATATTTAACAGATTGTCGTGTCCTTTGAGAGTCCAGTATCAAATAATATATATGATGCACAGTATCTGATGGTGGAGAGTGAGGTTTACTTTGAGCCGTATCATAGAGTGTTGAAGGTTCTGCAGAACATGGGGACGGACGACTTACCCATGAAGGAATATATTATATATGTGCAGGTATCGATGAAAACTTTAATAGAACTTCAAGTATACTTTCTTCCAGTTACTTACAAAGCTCAATTTCCAGACAGAACCACGAGCTCCGGAATATTTATCAAAAGATACAATTTACACAATACCAGGTGTTAATAATGAAGAAATAAGTTTCCCCGTACTGGACACAGCGCAGTGGCCCGCGTGCGATCGTTTCGGCTTAGACGACTCTCAAATGAGCGCCTACCAATTTGCCCTGACGAGACAGTTCGCCGTCGTCCAAGGTCCGCCGGGGACGGGGAAAACTTTCTTAGGGATCAAAATTGCGTCTACACTTTTGAAGAATTTGTCTCTTGAAGGCACTCCTATGCTGCTCATCTGCTACACGAACCATGCTCTGGACCAATTCCTTGAAGGTATACTCCATACGACCACAAACGTCATCCGACTCGGCAGCCAGAGCAGGAGCAAAGTTTTACAGGACTATACCTTACACAGTGTTCGAGGCAGACTCAAATCTAAATACTCCTATCTCTATGCAAATAAGAAAGGAGAGTTGGAAAGGGTTTACAAGGAGATGATGGAAGTTCAGACAGAGATAGAGAAGTGTGAGAAGGAGCTCGTGTCTTACAAAACACTCAAGCCTTACTTAAAAATTGGTAACAAAAGTATTGAATTAAAAGCAAGGAACGAAGATTCTATAGCAACCTGGTTGTTCAATCATTTGGATGGAGAAGATGAAAGTAAAAGTGAGCATTTAGAAGAGTGGGAGACACAGTGCGCCGACGTGGTTACTTTTTGACACTGGTTATAAATATCTGACGTTAAACCCTCTTGTATTCCTGACGCAAAGTGACAAGACCTCTCTTGTTATGTTGTGCTATTCTAATTACAGTCCAGTGAATACAGTATAGTTTAAAATCTATTCTATCGTATAAACAAACTGTAGATTACATATGACGCAATGTAAAATAACAATCAAGCAAATAAATTTATAAGCATAGAAAAATGGATTTTTTTTAAAGTAAACTGGCAATTTTTACACGCCATGTATAAAAAAAAACGGAGTCTCGAAAGCGTTATTAACTGAGCAGGTGTGGCCACATTCCCCTCTCGTAGTTTCTAACATTAAATTATAAGATTATATTATCTTTTGATACATCGGTAATTTCGCAACGAATTTATTCTTAGATCAATTGATAATAGATTCGGTCGCCAACCAAATTTATTTATGTATTAAATATATTAAACAGTTTTACGATAGTTATAAAGAAAAATACAATCTTATTAAGTCAAGAATTTCCACCAGAGTTTTCTAATTTCGATGAAAAGTGCTTTTTAAAATGAAGAGAATTTGCGGTTTTTAAACGGTTTTTTTATTGTATAAAACATTCGAATTATCGCTTCTAAATAACTATAGTTACTTTTTTTTAAATATTGGCAGACTCACACCACTCCAAGTAAGCTTGTGTTGCCAATAGTTTACAATAGTCCAATGGCGGAATTTGAACTCTCGACGTTATCGGAGATCGGTACCCTTAACTGTTAGGCTATTGGTGTTGAATGATGTAATCAATTATGTATAAAATGTTGCCAATACAAAAATGTTTCAATATTCATTAACGTAATGAAGCGATTAAAATTTGTAGACTTGAAAAAGGTGCGGTGGACAAATTAATTAAATTAAATTGTTGTAACGATTAAAAATATGAAACTGCCGGTTTCCCGCCAGAATATTCATTCGGAAACATAACCTATATATCGAAAGAACAAAAGCGAATCCAAAAAAGGCATTTGAAAGTCTTTTGTTCGGATAAATTTCGTCAATATTGTAATTCATAATACAAAATAACGTTTCGAATATCGAATCTCGATTCGCCGTCATTGTGTCTCTTATATATCTAATTTCCATCTATACATTTTTAGTAAAAGAAATCCAAGATGGTAAAAAAACCGCTTCGCTTGCCCTTCACGAGTGAGACGAAGAATTTAACTAAACTACAAAAATTTAACTTAACGATTTCAACTTTATTTTAATAGCTTTTTTTTTGTTGATTTACAAATATTTAATATACACATTCCAACTAAGCTAGACTTGTGTTAGGTTTACAATAGTCGAATGGCGGGATTCGAACTCTCGACCACGTCATCAGAAATACGCATAACTAGCCTATTATTGCTTAAGCACTTCCTTAAGTTGATGAAAATCGCTCATTTTATTCTACCTTATCCTATCCCATCACTATAGACACCGCGCGTTAAAAGACCCAGACCCTTGCGCAGTAGACCGTGTCGAGAAGGCATCTTGCCCCGGGCGACTCGTTCTTACATCAGTAACGTGAATGATGACTGTTTCGTATATTACATATAACGTAATTTCATTTGGAATTCACCTTTGTAATATTAATTAAAGTCTGCCTGACCATCTTTGATCAGACAAAGAGTGGAACTAGTTGCCGGCGTCTTTCCTTCCTACTTTGTGGAGATCTTTATTATTAGAGTGAATAGGCACTTCCTTCGACATCATCACCTAACACTAGGTGTGATCGTGAACAAGCGCTAGTTTACCCCTTATTAAAAAGCCTTCCCGTCCTTTGCTCTAGAGAGGGTCGGCACAGTATGTACTCTTCCATACATATCTTACTAATGTCATAAATGCGATAGTTTACATGGATGGATGTTGTTCTCTTGTAACTACAAAACGGTTAAACGTATCTATGTAAAATTTGATACAGTGATAGATGACTGTCTGGAATAGAACATAATCAAGTTACCATTTTTTTTTTTTGGTTTCTACATTACGATGCTAGTAACATAAAGGAATATAAAAAAAGGTAGGTCCAGAGTTTACAAACGATATAGTTGATTATATTCGTCTCGTTCAAAATATAAATACAAAAAATATAAACAAGACGTACACGTAAAAAATACGTTTTTATATAACTTACCAATTTTCCTGCTCAGATTATTACAAGAATGACTGTGTCACAGTCTGTATTCTGTACAAAAGTTTTACAAATAAGGTATAAACAGAACTCATTTTACGAGGTACGTAAGTCGGAATTTTAATTTTTAAATAAAAATTGCGTCTGCATCTTGTTGATAAATTAAATTGGTATCTTAAAAATACTGGCAGTACACAGTGTTTCAAGAAAATATATCATTATACTACTTATAAAACGGTTTAACTAGCGTGTATATCGGTGTCAGTACCGACTAGTTTCGCTCTTCTTCTTTCTTCGCTATAGTACAAATCCCACTCAACCTAAAGAAGAGCCTACGATGGGCTCGAAACTAGTCGGTACCGACACCGATTAACACGTGAGTTATGCCGTTTTATAAGTAGTATAGTGAAATTTCTCACGAAAGATGGACATTGCCCGCAGAACAGATGACTGTTGAGGCATGAAAGTCTTGAAACGACGGCCACGGACAGGTCGACGCAGCGTTGTTAGGCCTCCCGATGGACCGATGACTTGGTCAAGGTTACGGGAGTGCACTGGACGCGGGCGGCACAGGACCAGTCATCGTGGCAATCGATGGGGAAGGCCTACGTCCAGCAGTGGACTGTATTAGGCCGATTACGATTACGATGTCATCACGCCAACGTAATCTGTACAAACACGTGCTGTCCCTTTTATTGTCTTTGCTTAAATTGAGATACCTATATTTTAGTTACTTCAGATGACGTGTCTTTAATGAAGAAAAACTTCTATAAATTTTGTTTTGAGAATACATAACCAGTTAGCTTAGAGATAGTTTAAAATCGTAGTACTGGTTACGTATTTAAATAAACACTTAAATTGTAACCTTATTTGAAAGAAAAATCAACGGTTTCATTGTAAATAAAAACTCGTGCTGTGGTCTGTCCTCGGCGGTATTTCCAAACCAGCACGACTTGTGATCGTTCAAGAGGCGAGTGTACTTTCCCAAATTACCGCATCTGTGGTTCCCCTGGTACTGGAAGTGTGGGCTTCGACGATCACCTCGTGATCATGCTCTCGTTTGGGGGCATAGTCTCATAAAAAGCACGTTGCAAATTGTGTATCTTCACAGAAAAACGGTCAGTTTCTTTAATTATTGAGTAAAATAATTTCTTTGTTATTAACAAAGAATTTCCTTTGTTTTAAATGTTTTATCGATCGTGACGTCACGATGCTCGGCAGCGGAGTAAATACCGAGTTAATATATTCAAACGGAAATAAGATAAAAGGAGACTTGTTTCTTCCATCGGCTTTAATGGTTCGCGTGGCGGTTTCGCATAACTGACAAGATGTGAGGCGGCTTAGGGCGAGTATACACTGCGGTGTTACATTTGATGACTTTTTTATAAAAGTGACGGGGGAAAACGATCAGCGCGATCACGAGGGTGATCATCGACGCCCTGACAACCATAATACCCGAACCGCAGACGCGTTGCCGGTCTTTGAGAAAGAGATATACTCGCTTCTCCTACTTAAATCTTTTCCCTGTAGTTACTGTTGCACTTAGAGTCCTTTAATAGACACTAAGTTATTACCCTAGTATTTCTTCACTATGAGAAATGAGCCTTTACGTGTTAACCATGTAAAATAATCAGTAAAAACCATTAATTTTTTTGTTAATCCATTTAAGTCAGTGTATATATAGTGTTCATATACACAAGTGTATGGTAGCCTTAAGAGTTTTTTCCTCCTGTCTCGACCGGCGGAGACCAGCCGGGGACCACTGGCCCGTGAAGACATCGAGGGACATGTATCCTGCCTTCTCCTAATGAAATAAATTACTATAAACCTATATTACAAAAGACATAACTGTATCACTTCTTACGATATTAAAAGCGACTTTAACACTATCGTGTTAAGGTTGATTTTTTATATTTAAAACATTTATCTCTGAGAGGATAGTCATAAACTTTTAAACGCACACACGCTTACTCGTGAGAAACTTGCCCATGCTTTTTAGATGGTTTTGAATGAATTATATATAAGAGAGGTTCAAGATTCATTGCTTGACGCTCCAATGCCTTTGATTCATTTAAACATTTTAACTACGTAATGTAATTCGACCAATATCTTCACTTTACTATGTAGTTACTTCACTATGTAGTTTTTGAAATGAACACAAGTCACATCTCTTCCGATTATAGTGCGACAAGCCGGTAAAAAAACATTCTAATATAATAGTTAATTCTATCAGAATATATGAAACCTACACGGTCGTAAGAAATTACTTAAAAAAGAAGTGACAATATAGATATAGTATTAGGGTCACATTTCTCACGTTGGTGGCGCTAGTGGACTGTCATAGTAGACTAGTTTAGATTACTCTATACGTCAGTAAAGGATGTTAGTCCAAATGGTCTTCTTTTCAAATGGTTCTGATAGCGTATTAACGACAACTTTATTACGTCACCTTTAGTCTTGGAGCCACGCCTGTCGCAGTAAGGGACGGCTATTGATATGTAAAAAGCGGTAAAACCCAACATAACCCTATTCCAGGGCACGTTTATTAAGATCTTGCTACCCGGAAAACAGGTGTATGCATTTATTAGGTATTTTATTTTATTGTTAACTATATTAACTAACTACTAACTATATTTTAAATTACGTAAAGAATCGATAAATAATTTAAATATGGAAGGACCAGTACGATGATTCCGTACACGCTTGTCCTGATCCTTGACCAACAAATCCTCGTCAAGGATAAATCAGTTAACAAAAAACAATCACAAATCACCATTACTCATATGCATACAGAGAATTTGAGTCCGTCACCCTTCAATCAGTGCTTGCGCTGCGACCTCATTAGTATGCCGGCGGTGATGCTCGGTGATCTCTCGATACGCAGAATCCGCATACAATGGGCCCCCGGGCCGGTGAAATCGGGCCCGCGAGAGCCTATTCTGTGACAAAAATTATAATTGTCACATGTTTCGGCTTCATTTCGCCACATTCCAACGTACTAAGAATATCCTATCTCGAGATTTACCTCCGTTTGTGCAATCACTACACAAATAAAATAAAAAAAATATGAATAAAATTCTTGTCCATACATTGCACCTTTGGTTTTTTGAATGGTCACATATTGGCGTTGCCAAAACGTTACAAATATATCACCTATTGATAACTATAACTACAGATTTATAACCTATAGGTACCTAGCGGAGCAATGTGAGTCGAAAAAAAATCATTTTGATTTCTCAGTAGTGTCATTTACGATAATAAGCCTAAGATCTCTCTGCTCACTGTTTGACATAGGTCTTTCCTAATGCCTTCTACAGAGGTCCTCCATCCGCATTCAACGACTTCCTGTCCGCAATAAGCCGTCGGTCCACCTGGAAGGAGGACGCTTCTCACTCCCGGTCCCCAAATTTTATGACGTCTCTAAAATAGACTCACCATTAGAGGTCTAACTTGTAACAAGCACGTATATTTATGCCTTTTTTAAATGAAAATATTAGAAGATTTTTGTTGATTTACTAATATTTCTTGTAATAATTCCAGGTAAGCTTGTGCTAGGTAGCTCACATTAGTCGGATGGTGGGATTTGAACTGACGAACTGGATCGGTAGTCCGTACCCTTAACTGTCAGGATATTGGCGCCACATTCTTGTAACGTATACAAAGAAACCATAGACGTACATACAGTTTATATCTCTATTTCGACTCCATGCTATGTTTTAATAATTAATCTTCAAGTAAGTGTCAGTATTACAGTATAAATTAAGACAGAGCAATGTTGGTGAGCCTCTCAGTCTTCGAAACTATAATATGAATACTGGTGAGCTCTCACCAGACAGCAGCCGTGGACGTGTCATTCCATCCAAATAGTTATACACATTAAGTTTATTGTATCGAAAAATGTCAAGTATGAGCACAGCATAATAATGTAATGTATTTATGAAGAAATTTAAATAGAAAGTTGTGGCCAGCTTGTGCTCTAGGTTTAGTGGAATATGAGTTTAAACATTGCCAGTTATTCTATACGAAGATAGGTACTAGCACGAAGAAATTTCATGAGAGAGGTGATAGGAATAAGAAAGGAGGAAAGTAAAAGAGGTTATATACATTTTGACTTAATTTATACGACTGGCTACCGGCCAACTCGACTTAAGAGTCATAAATTAAAAATTTAAGATATTTATTTTAAAAAAAAACGTAATGACAAACAAGATAAGCGATTGCGTTATCTCGTCAGCAATAAATTGATTGGCGATGATTTTTGTTAGGTACAAGTGGGTTACTAAACCAAACGTCGTGTTGCGGAAAACAATAACACATTTTTTTTAAACTCTGGAAAAACGACAAAAATATTGAGGAAGGCAATTTTTGCAAGAAAAATTGGTTGTGACTTTACTTACTTGTTATTTACTATACAAAATTACATTGTGGAAATCGACTCTCGATTGGACGTCATTGTAAGAAACACTAATCTGTACGTTACTATATTTATGATTAAAACCAATTATTTCTGACTTTACAAACAGATGAAAAAGTTGACAATGTTTTGTTAAGTGCCTTCAACTAACCAAACCGTATACTAGTATGGTTATATTGAAATAGTGCACAGTGATGCCGCAATCATCGGCATTTACTCACTGCGGGAGGTCTTCTCTAATACCTAACAAACATTAAAAAAATTAACAGCCTTGTGAGTACAACTTTAAACCAATAAACTACTAATAAAAACGGCTTAACTCACATATAGATCGGTGTAGGTACCGACTAGTTTCGGACTCGTCGGGCTCCTAATCGGTACCTACACCGTTCTACACGTGAGTTAAGCCGTTTTTATTAGTAGTTTAGTGAGATGTCTCACGAAAGTTTTAATAGTTTAAACCAATACTTAGACTCTGTTTTCGGCAGTGTCTCGTCAGTGCACACCGACAATGAACATATCACAAATGGCATCGTGTTACCGCGGGCAGGGCTGCGGTACGTCGTTCATTGATATAGGTGTCTGCCATCGCCATTGATAAGCCGGAGATGTAACAATGCGGTATTATGTGATACCGAGAACGTGGTGTTTGCTTCGCGACAACAGATCCAATCGTTTCCACTTTGAACCGTAATAAATATATCATCATCATCATCATCTACAGCCCTTGTCTGCCCTTGGACATAGGCCTTTCCCAATGCCTTCCACAGTATGCGGTCCTCCGCCTTCTGCATCCAACGACTTCCTGCCGTCCGCACTAAGTCGTCGGTCCAAATAAATATATACATATATATAACTAGCAGACCCCGCGAACTCTGTTTCGCTTTAAAGGGTATAAAAAAACATTTCCTCCTCGGAATAAACCGCTTGTATGGTAAATGGAAAAGGGCTATTTTTAAGGCTTTCACGGGAGTTTTTCTAATTTTTCTCACCTTTTAAACCTTCCCTAAACCTCCACGAACATTCCAAGATCAAGATAAGATAAATCCGTTCAGTCGTTCTCGAGTTTTAGCGAGACTAACGAACATCAATTCATTTTATATATAT
This sequence comes from Papilio gigon, assembly GCA_027563995.1. NCBI lineage: Eukaryota > Metazoa > Arthropoda > Insecta > Lepidoptera > Papilionidae > Papilio > Papilio gigon. The sequence continues at coordinate 6,374,355 of JAODUI010000007.1, read as the reverse complement.
AGAAGATTTGTAACTTTTTTCTAATACCGTATTATTCACAGATGGCGTTGCTAACACTGGGCTTCACGAGCACTCGACACTGCCAAGGTTTGTACACTATACTTATATCACTGCGACAACTGCCAGTACACTCATCATCATCAACCTGCCCTTTCCCCTATGTAGTGTCGGCAGAGTAAGCAGTCTTCCATACATCGCTGTCAGCCGCCATATCTGAACTTCATATTTCACATATTTCATTGAAAATTTGATCCAAATCAAACGTATTACGTAAAGCGTATGCATATTCAATGACATATGGGTTTCCTATTACTGTAATTATATCCGGAGTATATTATATTCTGTGATATATTTGCTAAACATATATTTATTTTTAAATGACATACTTATTAGACGTCTAAATTGCACATGTATTTTCGTATGTGGACAGTGTGAAAGAGGACGTGCGTAAGAAGTGTGTGAGTTCAGATATGAGCTGACAGAGATGTATGGAGTACATACTGTGCCGATCCTCTGCTGGAAAAGGGCAGGTTGATAATGTATATATAACTTTATTCAAACCCCTTTTTATATAGATAGCTTAACAAATCCAACGTCGATAGACAACCGCAACACTAGAAGAATCGCTGATGTATTGCCGGCCTTTAATGGACGCACGCTCTATCTTGAAGGGAAGCATAAATCATTTTTCATCATAGGATTTAATCAAATATTAGTGTTAGTTATTTGAAACACAATTCATAATTATCATCATCAAATTAGCCAGGCGTCGCCTATAGTTGGGCGTCGCCTATAGTTGGGCGTAGGGCTCCCCTAAAGACCGCCACGATCACTCCTCAGTCGCCAATCCAAGATTCTCCCACAAACTTGACTAGATCAAAAACACTTCGAACATTGTAAATATTTAAATATAATATTGCAAAATGTTAACAATAGATAACTGTATTAAAGGTGATACTGCCTACAACTAGCCCGTGAATCTTAGCACGTTGTACATGTCGTGCTGGATTTAAACACGCTGGTGTTGCAAGGTTAAAAACATCGTAACACGCTAAAGTTATAGACAACTATTTCTTCTTAAACTATTCGAAGTATAAATGAAGGCCTTAATTGTCTTTTCAAAAACGTTATATTACGCTGTCTCCACACTGGCGCCTTATCACGCTGCACGTTGACGAACGTGACGAAAAAGGATCGAGCACGCGTCCTGGTTAGACGAGCGTCCGTCGCGACAATAGTGTAACACTGCTCTGTCGCGAATACCAAATGAAACGGATAATTTTAGCTGTGATGATATGATATGAAGTCACTTGAAGTCAGTACAACGCAACTTATTATGTCAGATTGTTTTAAATACTTAAAGGCCGGAAACGCACCTGTGGTTCCTCTAGTATTGCAGGTGTCCATGGGCGTCGATGATCGCTCTTGTCATCTACACGCTCGATTGCCCCCCATCTCGTGTAAAAAAAGCACATCGACAATACAAAGCTAACGTACGTATAGCTACGTACTGACCTAACAACATGGTAATAAAACGATTTTAAACAAATTTTATCTTAAATTAAAAAAAAAAATCCGATGTCCAAGAATAATAACGCTTAGGCCTTAAATACGTAGGTTATGATTTTAAAAAAAAAAACAAAAAGTTCTTCTGGTTTAATGAACAATCGTACTTTTGCGAGTTACAACTTGTTTGCTTTCTATCGTTATATTAATCCTAAATTTTAGATATGTTGAAAAATACTTAATGGAAATGCATCAATGAAATCTGTACTAAATATTGTAACGCCTTATGACACCCGAAGGTGCGAATAAACACTTTTACCTAATCTGTCTAAAATCGTTGAACATTTTCATACTTAGTATTGTTATATTATATACGAAGATGAATTCAAGGTTTTGTCTGGATGACGTCATTGTCCGTGATAATAGTCCGTGCGACATTTCACGCGCCGCTGGTCACTGTCGCGTCGGCGGCGCGTTCTCAAAACGAACTCAGACGAACATAAGTAAGTCTGAATTAAATACACAATAAACTTAACCTATGTCCGAACGTCTATAAGACATCTAACGATAGTTATTTTAAAAAAAACATCACTTTTCCAATGGACACTTTATATAAGTAATAACAAAGCAAAGTTGACTTTGTACGAGATGCAAAAAAATATATATATTTTTTATTATATGGCTTTTTATATTATAAGGTGACTATTTGCAAAGGTGTTACTTGCTTTTAATCCAAAGGAGCTTTGTCCCCTTTGACCCCAAATCCATTTATGTTTCTTTCTTGTATATCTATGTCCATTTCCACACAAACTTGACATCGCCAACGTAGAGATTCCAGATTGATTTGATATATTAGTAAAAGGTATTTTTAATCTGTAGACGCTGGGAGAAAGAAGACGACGATCGAGAGGGCGCGTTGTGGGAGGATCCCGACTTCCCCGCGGACATCAGCTCTATCGGGTGCCGCCGCTCACCGCCCGACCTGCTCTGGATGCGGCCACATGTGAGTTACATCAAATACTAATACAATTCAACTGTTTGCAAATTAAATTAGAACATACCCCAGTCTCTTTTCACATCAAATCTCACTAGTCCGAATGTAGTTTGTCTATGGTGAATATAATTCGAATTTTTATTTAGTTTTTATTGGACCGATATAAATGTCGGTGCTGTGTATCCCTATTAAAATATAGACACTTACAAGGTCATTCTCACTTGTAACCTTAAATGTTGCCATCACTGACATTACGGTCACGTCTATTGTATATTGAATATCGCCCCGTCGCCACTTGCGCAAACAGAACTCAAAATGGCCGCGCCTAGTCACGTTCGCGCCAAAAAATTGACAGATATTAAATTGTTTTTTTTTCTTGGATCTTTTCATTGAATGTTTATTTTTTTCTCTTGCTAGAAATTCCTTACTGATTCAAAGTTTAGATGTAAAAAATAGTTATATTTTATGAAATCTATTGATCTATTGATATATGTATCAAGGTCAGTTTTTTAAATGTCCTCGCGCTTGCTGCCTAAGATATTTAACTTGATATATTGTTAAATACATATGTTATTTAACTTATTTCTTAACAGTTACCTTTTAAATTAGTCTCGGCGAGTGTCAAATAATTTCAGTGTCACAAATGTAACAAGTGGTGAGTCACGACTTTGTTATTCTTTAAATGTCGTAGATTTCAACAACTTTTACAAAAACAGTTTTCCTCGATAATATCATCGTCAGATTAGATCTGTCCCCACTGAGGGGCACAGAGCCTACCCAATTTAAAGGTAACTAGGCCTTAGTCAAACACGCTGGCTCAGGACGGGTGTACTTCGTACGTAACTTTGAAATTCTTGACATACGATAGATGACATCACGATGTTTTCCTTCACCGTAACAACGTCGGATAAATGTAAGTATAAATTCGATACAAAACTCAGTAGGGAGGTATCAAACCTGGACGTGTGACATTCCGGTCTGGCGTTTAACTCTCAGTATTACCAATAACATATAATCTATGCTTGTAATCTAAAAGGGGTAGGTTAATTAATTTGAAATCTTCGTGCATAATGCAATTTGTACTTGCTAATATGGACGTGTGTTGACCTTTAAAAGAATTTAAAATGTAAAATTAATTCGTTATTTAAGTGACATTTTGGTCAATATACAAACTTACACTTTCGCTAACCACTCTCCACTCACTTTTACATTTTATAATTTAGTCTTTCTTCTTTCATATGTTGTGCAAATTGTTTGTGCTGGCCGAGATCGTACGGTCGGTTGGTTTATAATATTACACATTATAAAATTACAATCTCTGTCTCGGAATAATTTAACTTTCTAATTATGAACGATAAAAATCTGTTAAGTAGTCTGAGACGAATCCAAACAAATCTTTACTTTTATAAAATCAGTATAGATAAAAATTAATTGGTTTTTATTTTTATAAACCGTTATTTAACGGTAAAATAACTGTTGTACGGAGGTCTTACTTCGTATTAAATTTTAGTTGGTTCCATCGCGAGCTGTTGCGACTGTTATTTTTAAGTGTGAGCCATCGTTCAGTTCGTGATTTTCGCGTTATATCCAACGTATTCACTTTAATAATGTTTTTTTACATTGGAAGTAATCTTTTCAGTCGCGTGCACTGACAAACGCGCCGCTAACGGAAACGATAAGTTAAAGAAAGGTGTTATATTGTGTGCCGGCAGTAGTGGTCGCGGCTACGATATTTATTGGCACCGACCGCGGAAACGTTGGGTTGCGTTTTTGCAACATTGTGCAGCGTGACGTGACGTAACACACTGCCGCTTCCAACTACCTACTTGAGAATCAAACTTTATGACAGCTCATTGTTAGCTGTGAGAGAATGTCTCCGACGCTGCGTGACAGGCATAGTGCGCGAAGAGAAGATTGCCTGTATACCTCCTTCATGAATTCCTTTATGTTTCGCCCGATGCTCATAGTGTACGACACTGCAGACTTATGCTTTGATTTCCTTACAAAAATACAAGCTAGTACAAAGTTTGGATAGCTCTATAACCCTTTGGGACAACGTTCGGATTGATATGATGTGAGTTGGGAGTTGAAACCTTTTAAATGTCCCCGTGTCCTCCGATGTTAAAGTATTGTATGGCAATGTACCTACAATTACTTTGTTGTACAGAAACGTACAAATAAAGCGCGTTCCCATGCTAGGTACGTTTACTGAGAAACCATGTCAGCGGTCGGCACACTTGTTTAAATATAACACACCGTATATTTGCATAAAAATTTCACATTAGACCGTCCACACACGAGCGAAACGTTGTTCAGTAACCTATACCCATTGTAATGTAATATATACGATAATATAATCTTTTGAAGCATCAATAGCCTAATGGTTAAGGGTACGGACTACTGATCTAGCCGTCGTTGGTTCGAATCCCACCATTCGACTATTGTGAACCATATCCTAATACAAGCTTTTTCAAGCTTACCAGGATTGTTAGTAAATTAACAAAAATCTACAGGTATTTCAAAAAAAACTTTATTACATCATCTTCTGCAGGAGCTAAGCGCGAGGCCACGATTCCTGGGGGACACGGCACTAGAGGGGTCGAGCACGCCCGCTACAGCCTCCCGACTCGCCGCCCAGTCCACTGACGACCTCGCGCCCGACAAACAAACAGATAATGAAACCGATGAAGAGTTTGCTGCAAGGTAAGACCCTTTAAAAGTTTTTAACCTTTTAACCCCCCCCCCCCTCCCCCACTACCGAACTTTTGATAACAAGCGTTGAATAACGACGTTTTTTACAACAACCATTGTGTTTGTTTAGATGGAGTGTCGATGTAGGCGAGGTGGGTGACAGCAGCTTATGCTGCGCGGCGGCCGCGCTGGCGCTCACGCCGCGCTTGCTGGCCCGCGCCGCGCCGCCGCACTCCTTTCGACATGGTTACACCGGCGCCTTTAGGTGATGACAATGGTCTTAACATATATCTCCTTCTCTGTCCATCTCCTCCCTTGTCTTCCGTGCGACTGTGTGTAATGTTAAAAAAAGATCAAGATATTAAAAAAGTACATAATTCTCGGGTCCGTAAAGCAGACGATATGGTTTCATTGTTAGTGGAAACAGGTCAGGGTCAGGGTGTGACGAGCATTGAACCGGCACAAGTCGTGATACTAACATTATGGTTTTTGTGATTCTGTCCGCTACATAGCTCGCATTTGTAATCCGTCACGCGGTACAATGCGTGTTAACTACGCAATGGAATTTCACTTCCATATAAACGCATTTCTATCCATTAATGATGTTTAAGTGTCATTTGATTATAATTCAGTTTTTTTTTTCTTCGTGAATTTTCTTATAATTACGTTAATGAGCAATAATTAGATACGTTGACATTTAAATATAAAAAATATGAAATTGAATCAATGATTAGAAATGTCGGAAAACTTATGTCTGTGTTTTTTTTTAATATGTCAATGTATAGAAAAGAAAGATCGCTTGTTATGGAGCAATGCAAATACCAAGTTTTACAATAAATAAGCTCCCATAACATTTTTCCTTTCATTTGTAACGTTTATTTCAAAACGCATGACTCTGCTGTGTTTGTTATGAAACACTTTGTTTTTATAACTTTAACATTTTCTGATTCATATTTAATGTTTTACAATTATATTAATTACTTGTATATATGATTACCATACTATTGCTTTAGCTTACAAAAACTTGTCAAATGTCTTGGTGATTCCGAACACACAGAACATAATTTTAGAAAATAAATGGGGTGTATTGGGACGAGAGGGCATTGCACGTGACCGCGAACCGCCAAGATATTTGAAGACATTTAACTACATACACCTAAGACTTTGAAGGGACATTGTAATTGTGTAAAATTTCTGCCACTTTTATTACTATATGGTTTGCGAGGGTGTATTGAGAGACTAGAATATGTCTTAAAACATACATTTTCAGTTGTATTAAGAATTATTGTTGTGAGATGAGTGGTGAATGAGGTCATATTCAGTTTGCATACAAGTATTTAGACAGAGTGAAGCCACAGTATACCTCTACAGGTTCCAGTTCTGGGTGTGGGGCTCTTGGCGCTGGGTGACGGTGGACGACCGGCTGCCGACGCGCCGCGGCCGCCTCATCACCAGCCGCAGCGCGCTGCCGCACGACTACACAGTGGCTCTACTCGAAAAAGCTTATGCCAAGTAAGGTCCCACAGGGGCCCCGGGTCTAGTGGGTGTACTGGCCAAATTCTGATCTACTTCCCATTCGATTCCACTTAATTCTGTTTTACCACTTTGTCTGTATTTTGTGTAGATTGTACGGCAGCTACATGTCGCTACGTGAGGGCACGTGCGCACGCGCACTTCAAGACCTTTGCGGGGGCGTGGTGCAAAGCTTCGCGCCGCCGCGCCAACCGCCCGCGCTGCTGCTGCGCGTGCTGAACTCCGCCGTGCCGCGAGCCACGCTGCTCGTGCTCACGCCGCTACCGGTACACACACACAAACATAAATGCTTTTCTCAAATCGTTGGACGTTGTAGAGTGTCGCCTGACGTAATATCACCTATGTAACTGTTATCTTTTTATTGTTTGATTGCTAGGAAAAGGGTATTAGAGGGACTAGGATGCGCAACGGGCTGATACCCGGGCAGCCGTACTGCGTGACAGGGCTGGCGAGAGTGCGAGGAGGAGCCGGTGGCACGGTAGATGGCGCGGATGGCGCGGAATGCGCGGGCGCGCTGGTTAGGCTGCGCGCGCCAGCGGGTCGCGGCGAATGGCGCGGCGCCTGGGCGCGCGGCGGCCCGCAGTGGCGGTCGCTGCCCGCCGCAGACCGCGATCTACTCGCAGAGACCGCCGCGCAGCCAGGACATTTTTGGTACGTAAAAGAGAGAAACAGAAAGTAATGTTGACCAACACACGACATGATATCATCAGGCTGCGCAAAACCCCACAGGATGCCGTTCTCTGATCTGGCGCGCGCGTTCGGCACACTCGAACTGGTGCACCAAATCACTTGTAGTTTGTTGTTTTGAGTGCCGTGGTTACGTT
>JAODUI010000007.1:6286269-6299500 GCA_027563995.1 Papilio gigon | reverse complement strand
GGTGGTATGTTTCTTTTTTTCTTTTGTTTAACAAACGACAGACGCATCTCGCATCCGTCAACAATAGACGGTGAGACCCGACGTCTCATAAATTCTAATAAAACACAGCTCATGTTATCAAATTAGAAAAATTAAAAGTGATAAATAAAGTCCAATTAAACTTTATTGCGTAAAAAAGGCATAAATTAAAACGTTGAATGAAGTCGGCACGGACGATGGAAACGCGACAATCCGGTTTTAGTGATGGGTATAGTTTATTTGTAATTATTATTTTAATATCGAGCATTGTAAATAACTTCGATTTATTTGGATTACGACTAGATTATATTTTCAGGTTAGATTATTTATTTACTTAAGGTATACCAACAGTAAAATTATCTAACATTCATTATAACATGTAACGAATAAAAAAACAAGAGACAGATAATTTGACCAATTATAGATACACAGAACATTCACAACAAAAACACAAAGTAACAATTATGCTTCCCCACTTGTGGACCAACAAACAATATACATACAAAGAATAAAAATTACAAAATTAATATTGAATTAGAACCACTCTTAACTTATTAATTGTTTACACAAATTTCTTTATATAATTCAAGAACAACATATTCATTTTATCATCACTTTAAAAATAATTACTATCTTTTGATGTTCAATCTTTTTCAAATAAATCATCACAACATAAATGTTGGTCATCATAAAACTCATCTAGAACTGTTTGGAGAGTTAATTAAGCACACTTATTAAATATTCATTTATCGACATTATTACGTTCGTCACGCAAGAGACATCACTGTGCGTTGCGTCACACGTGTCCTCTAATTACGCGTTTAAATTATATTAATTAAAGCGCTCAAAGGGTTCTGGCACGAATTGACAAGCGGCTGTGCAGCGCCATCTTTGTGGCTCAATGTGAAATTGTCAAATGTCAAATTTCTTAGATTTATGTCTTAATCAATTGTGTGATTTCTTCTGTCCCAATATACTGTGTTAGAGATTTAGACGCGCTTTATTATAAACAATATTATTCAAGAGACATTTTGGTGTTCGGGAGACGATACAATTTTTTTTATTTAGTATTAAATAGGATCTGTAATCTATGTCGAAATTAGTAAACTTTTCAGTGTTTTAATATATTAAAACCTATGTTATTTGTATAAAAGATGTACCTCAATTTAAAAACATCCAATGAAGAAATGAACCCTCGACGGCGCGCAACTATCGCGAGTGGGCGGGGCGCCCGCGACCCGCGGCTCCTTCGCGTACACTCAAACGCATCAAGCCTTTTGAATCTTATCACAATTACCACAAGGTTCTCACGTGAGACGCGACTGTACCCAGTAGCAATTTCACTCATGAATAATGTAACAGAGTCCGCCCCGTAAATGCGTTACGATTTTTCATAATAGCTCCTTTTTGATGTTCAGATCGTTCCGGTCCCGTTACATCGAGAGTTATTTATCTTCCGCTTCGTACAGTTCAGTTTACACGTTTCGCTTTCTCGCTTTCGCTTAGGGTGAGTTAAATATATACCTTCTAAATTATTTTACTCGTTCAAAACATTTAACATTATATAAAAACTCGCATGACTTCTGAATGTACAAACATTCATTGTTACCATGTCAACTTTGTTTTTTAGTTGCTTTGACTTGTGATTTTTATCCCTTACTCGCACCAGTTTTTTTTTAACCCCTAATTTTAACAGCTTGATGACTACCCGATGTACATAGTGTTCGTTTCTTTAACATATTCAGATTTGTGTCGTTGTTAATGAGGTTCTACATAACAAAGTTACGGAGTTTATACTTCTATTTTAATGTGAGGGTCTGATCTGGTAGGCGCGTAAAGATTTAACAAAACATTTAAATAAAATTTTAACTGACAAATTCTTATTTCGAATTCTTGCCGCGTAAAGTCAGTTTGATCGTATTAAAAGTGACTTCTTTGTGAAGGTATCTTAGTGGATTTGTCCGTTAGGTTTGTGAGCTCGGGGTAAAGGAATAAGATTTCCACTCCGGCCGGTCGTTAGCAATCACGAGTGTTTGTGCGGTAAACTCGTTACGTCGCCGCGTCGTCGCGTCGTCGCGTCGTGACGCTCCGTGACTCGATTCCTTAATCCGAACCTTCACTTTGTCCGGACCTTTTTATCCTATTGAGAATTCAGGATAATATCGCCGGGAGTCAATAAGAGGTACGATATTTTATTTAAAAATAGACAGCTCTATATTTTATTTAAAGTTTATTATTTGGATTATAAACTGGTAACTGAAGCTTTTTATAGCCGAACAGTTGTGTAATTATGGATACCAAGTTTTTTTTTGTCAACGGTGCGGTTAAAGAACGATGTTATGCAGTGCATACGGGTGATGTTGAAGTGAATTGAATTGAAAAATTCAATTTAATTCAAAGGGAAAAACAGCAACACAACATCATATAAATGAGAATACTGGAATATATTTTTGTGAAATATTTTTTTTTGATGGGTTTCGAGTTTGAATCTAAGACATTATTTTAAAAAATTAAAAAGAACATGGTAATATAATGTATAATGATGACGTAATTACATTGAAAACGTATATTTTTTTTGTGAAATTACATTTGTAATAGAGGCGTCGCAAGCGAACGTTCGTAAACTCCTAACCCAGCTGATCCCGGCTCCCTGCCGTGAGCAAGAATTTAATTATCATATTTTATACCTCATAATACTTACGAAAAAGATATTCAATTATATAATTTTCCCTGAATATTCCCTTTTCATTTCTCATTTGGATTTTTCTCTTAAGCAATTAGGGAGTCGCCTACGGGAGAGCGGGAGCGCGCGGAGGTAGATTGGATCCGAGCACATTTCTACGGACATCCTAAATTATCTTTTAACAAGTGAAATGTTATGTTAACTTATGCGCGAGCCCGCGGCTGTGTTTGCGTTTAATAAAAGTGTGTTTCGCGGATGATTTTATGAGACGCGCCGAGTTGTGAATTCGTTTGAGAACAGAATAGAAATGGCCTCATTTCGCGCTTCGAGCGAGATGCCTTGCTCGGATTATTAGCTTTGTTTTTTTCATTTATATGTACAACAGATTTATATGAATTTATGTTAACATATTAATTTAAAACGAATACTTTAATTTTTTATTTAAAAGAAGTAATTCGAGTTTTCAAACTTAACTTAAAATTTATTCTTAAAAATGTCCAATAAATTGACGCATGTCTAACACAATTGTTCTAAACACACCACGTATCAATTTTCATCTATATCCGTGCAGCAGCTCTGTATGTACATTAACAACTATCCATCCAAACTTTCGCATTTATATTAGTAAGATTAACTCTAAAGCTAAACATGAGTCCACTCGGTGCCGTACAAACGAGATTGACGCTACCAACTCGACAAGCGGCGGACAGAATTCGATTCCGGCAACCGTATCCCATTCCCGGGGAACTCGTAATCGGATCCCGCGGCCGGGAACACAAATTATCCGGGAGCGCCGAAACTCGCTAACTTCGTCAGCCCCATCGAGTACAGGCGGAGAACAAAGCGAAACCACAATTGGAAGTACAGCGTACACCTGACTCTAAGTTTTTAAAAATGCCGGCTCTTTGAGAGGCAAACTCGATAAGGTGCCCGTGGGACGCGTAAATGCAATTTGCAAGGAATCGCTCCTCTTGGCTTTGACGTCGCGAGTGCCTTTCCACCTTCACTTGTTTTTGCCTCTTTCTAAACGTGTCTGGTGCAGGTAGCTACACGTTGCTTTATTAAAATGCCAGCGCATTTCAAATACACTTTATAGAAACTTTATTTTATAAAATTTACAATTATAGAGTTTATTTTGCAATCTATAGTATTCTTCTTGTAGTTTTTGAGTTTAGTGTAAGATTTAGTTTATCTACTTATAGCATTTTTAATAAAACTGATGACAAATGCATTGACTACATATTAATACTACTGCAATAATAAATAATTTCTTATAAGGAAAGGAGAGGAAAGTGCATTCGACAGAGGAAAAGAATTTCTTCTGTGCGTCCCCTTCTCGACGAACAACAGCAATCCATATGAAAATATCTCTATGATCTGGATGTCTGTGGGCGCGGTTCGATGGTCGCTAGCTCGTTTGTAAACTTTAAAATAACTCTTCTAACAAAACAACAAGACTCATCACATTAATGTAACGAATATAATTCCCCACTAACAATATCCGAGCAACAACAAACAACTTGGAAACGAACAAAATCCAATTCCTTAAGTAATCAAGAGGCGGATGCGCGGAACAAATTATATGCGCGGGAAATGATAAAAGTTGTAAATAAATCAGCATAATTTTTATTAGGTAAATCATTCCGGAGGCGCGCGGGGGGAGCCGGGGGCGCGGGGGGAGGGAGTGTTGTACTCGCGGCAACTTCGGAAAAGTGGCGAGCGAGCCACCCGACTTTGTAGGGTGACTGTAATTCATAACGTAAGTTCAAAGACTATTTTTGAGGAGAACAAAATTAATTGTCACTAGCTATCGCTCGCGACTCCACCTGCAACGAGTTAAAAAAACTAACATCTATGCTAAAAATACGCATAACTATTCAGCTGTTCTGTGACGTGATAACATCCATCCATCCAACCATATAACCTTACCCATTATATTACGAAGATTGATATTACCGCTACTCACAGATATTTACAGTCACTAAGATGGACTATTAGGGTAATTATAGTTTAAGATGTTGCCTGAATTCAAAGAATTCGTGTTATGGTCAGCCTAGTCCGAAGTTGGTATGCAAATTGTAGGGAGCGTGAAGCAACTCCCGCACAAGTTAAGGCTTTATTTTAATTCGTATTTGGATCTGACGCAATTATACTGCAGTTATATATTACGACGCAACGTGTAGCTGATCTGATGATTTCATATTCTTGAATATAATAGAATAATCGTAATATATAACAGCAGTATAATTGCGTCAGATCAGTGTGCGCACTGTAGGCCTCCTCCGAAGATCGCGTGATGTTTGGTACTCGGTCTCATCTAGGAAACACACCCTAACTTGACCAAATAATTGTCTATATTACGGGAGACCTATCCACGCTGCATCTACAATCGAATATTATATATTATTGATGATCTGACTGTAAAAATCAAATTCATTTTGATTAAAAAATGAGGTAATTTGAACTGACTCTTTAACAATAGTCCGTTCCAGCGTTAGTTGCTGTAAGAATGGGCTCCCAGTACAACACCGCCACACACAAGATGGGCGTCATGTGGGAAATAATTCCAATAAAACATCTACAGTATGAGAAGGATCTTGTGATATATTTTGACATTGACCAAGTGTCATAATTTAGTTTGACTCATGTCTACAGTTAGTACTGTCGGTCTATAGTTCGTGGTACCATACAAATCAACTTTGATTTAATTTGTGTTCTAGTTTGATGAAAACATTTATTGGAAATTGATACCATTGACAAGCGCGATAGATTAACTCCCCATTGCGTCATAAAAATTTAACAATGGTACGCCTTAAAAATAATTAAGCCATTTAACCCGTTGCGTTTAGTTTTGGCATGGCCCGCATGAGGGCGCGGTCAGTGAAGGGTTGGTATGAAAAGGTCACAGTACTTCGCGTCAGTGATTAGGACTTTTGATTTATTTTTTATGATCGCTTTAAGTGTTGGTTGGATGCAGGCGTTGCTAATGTGGGTAGCACTGAGAATCAGTTGTCTTTTAGTGAATTATACATGAAATTAAACAAACTGCAACCACTTTCAATCAGACATGCACTAACTGTAAACGGCCGACGGATCTTACTGTCTTTGTTACAAAAAAATTTGAATCATCTCAGACATGAATGGGGGAATTGGATGTAAGATGACTAGATATGTGGTAAGGAATGAAACAGATGTGTGAGCTAGAGGATATGCGAGCAGGACGAAAGAGGTTGAAGGTCTAAAACGGCGAACAGTGGACGAATTAAAAGTTTTATTTGACTTCTGGAGTTTTTGCTGGCCTGGCTCCTTTTACCACACATTTATTTTGTTTTCGTTTGGTTTTTTTAAGTATCATTTTTTGTTGTGTGGCAATAAACGTTTTCGTTTCTTTCATTGAAACATCGAGATATCCCAATCACCACATAAACAATTATTTCTAAATCCTTGTGAGTATTCTAGACATAGTATTGATGTAGGTAAATTCTTTGGTAATGTTTTGACACTTAACTTTGCTAACAAACATACGTAGAAATAAAGGTGCTTCCACATGGGCGCACGTCCGCGCGGCACGCGTGCGGCGCGTGTTGTCGCACAATATTGTGAGCCCGCGGCGGCAACACGCAGCGGGGCGCCGGTGTCGGGTACTTAAACATGAATGTTACTGCTATTAAAATTTTTTTGCATCATAATTAAGAGGTTCAAGCGTTTACGAGATATAGTCAAAGGGCCTATTAAAGATAATAATTTCTAACGCTACCAAATCTCTAAAAGACTAGTACGAAGGTGGTACATCGATTTTGCATGAATGGTAATAATAAGTGATTGAATTTGCCTTATAAAGATGCTTTTTTACCTTTTTGTTCTTATTATAAGTAATTACTTTAATACAGTGGTTAGTATCTAGTATTGAACAAGTAATATAAACCCCTCTCAGTTCTCCCCATTTTTCTTTTTAAGAAACTATAGTTTTTGAATGTTTAATGCACCCTTGTGCATTATGTTATACATTCTCCGCAGATTGCCTTGAAATGACTCGTCATTTGCATTCGTGAGGAGGAAACGTAAGTTCGTATCACGGTACATTTGCCGCCAACGGCGTGCTCGGAGCGTGCGACGTCGGCGCGTGTCGATTGTCGCTTTGTTTATCCACCAGATTCGAATCAATTCAGCGTTAAGCGATCGAGATTGTGGGGTGACACACCCCTGCGGCTTAATGACCGTCAGCTTTCCGCTTTTTTAAGCGCGCGACGGGTCGTCCGATTACTCACGGGTCGTGTGGACGATCCCTTTTGTCCGAACTGTGTTCGCTTGATTGGAATCTGTTACAGTGACTTTCGTACTCAATGTTTTGTCTATTGTCAATGGTTTATGTGATTTAATAGTTTATTGACTAGTGTAACCGATGTTAGATTTATCTTACCATGATACTTTGATATTAAAGGCACATTATCTGTTATTTACACATGACGATTACACTCAAAGGACTATCGATACGTGTATTTTTAAACATTATACGTACCCACATCTTGAAACATGAAGTAAATAACATATAAAAGTAAATAACATTGTATATAAATTAAAAATTAATCGCTGAATGTGTTGCTGAACGTAAATCTCGAGATCAGCTGAACCCATTTTACTAATTCTTTTTTTAGAATACACCTTGAAGTGTGAAGATGGTTATTACGTAGAGAAAAAGTTAAGAATCGAGTGTTAGGTGGTACAAAGTTCGCCGGGTCAGCTGGCATCGTACAAAAATTCTTATGCCACAAGTGAACAAGTGAACGGCGAGCGAGAGGATAGAACTGTCATAATACAGAACAATAGAGCGCGCGCGGTGTTCATTAGCGGTACTAATTAATGTTTAATTGAGCCAAATAGAGTATCAATTTAGCGGACGACAATTGGATCATGCATCCACCACAGCGCGGCCGGCACCGACAACAGACTACACAGATGTTTGTACAAACTATTACGTACTGTTATACAACTAAATATGATTGATTACTAAAATTGAATTATAAAAATAAATTAAATAAAATACATGTAAAGATACGGAATTATGACAAGATCATTGATGAATGAAAATGAATAAAAGATTTTTTTTTAAATACTAGCAGATTTTCGAATTTTACTAATATTTGCTTTTACCATCCCAACTAAGCTATAGGCTTGCAATGATATGGTTTACGACAGTATAATGGCGGACTTCGAACTCAGGATCACGTGATCGGAAATACGTACCTTTAATCATTAGGCTATTGGCGTTTCATTGTATGCGTTATTAGCAACATATGTATAATGTTTTTTTTACTGTACGTTTTAAGTACCAATGCAGTAAATAGTTTCATTTCTTCTGATTATGCAGAAATCTTTACAATATATCTCGTCTTGTAGGCAATACTTAAAAAGGTAGAAATTTAATTTACTGCATTACAAGGTCATTTAATGTCGATGAAAGGAAGTGTTGGGGTGCAGTTAGTGAGCGCGTTGTGTCGACAAATGGTCGCGTAATGAATTTAGCTCGACTACAATCGGCACGCGGGTGTACGCCAGTTAAATACATTATTATTGGGTACATCATTAAATGGTTGTATAGTATTTTAGTAGTAGAGAGCGTTGGTGGCGCAGTTGTTGCGCTTGACCGGATCGTACTCGACATTGTCAAGGTTCGATCAACGCCATATACCAATGTGTTTTTCATATGATTTAACGGTGAAGGAAAACATCGTGATGCAACCTGCACATAACTGCGAAGAAATTCAAAGATATGTGTGAAGTCAACCAACACGCACAGGGCCGGCGTGGTTGATTATGCTCTAGTTAGACGAAGAAGGTGTGGATGGATTGTGTAAGAAGTGTGCGAGTTCAGATATGACAGCTGACAGAGATGTATGGAACAGTACATACTGTGCCGAGCCACCATAGGGAGAAGGAAGGTCAGGATGATGATGAAAAATGGTATTAAAATAGTTTCAAAGTGTTCGATAAAGGTTTGAAATAAATGTCATAAGCGCGAACACCATAACTTGGTGACGCGAGTGTAACAGTCCGATGTAAATCTATTTGTCATATTAATGTGGACAATTAGTGCGATGCGGGCGCGGCAAGGGTTGCCGAAACGTCGCGGGTTCGTTACCCGACAGCGCCGCGTCAGTGACGACAAATGTTTTTTTTTTTAATTAAAGCTTTTAATTGCCGCATTTATGACTTTTGTGAATAAATAATATTAGTGGTCAATTTTAAATTCATTACAAATAATTTGTTAAATTGTATCAAATACATGTTTTGCAATTTATTATAGATGGAATTAGTAAAATGTAAATTTCATACATCTCTACAAATAAATATATCGAAAGGAATGTGGTCAGCAATCAGCATTTTAATTAATAAGTTCGCCCCTTAATTAAAAGATTTTCTTTTGCTGTTTTATTAAGAAATTGATATTAAATAAAATGTCGTACAAATACCTTTATAATAAATTGAAGTGTTGAGATATTAACAAAACCTTTGATTATATAATAAATGGATAAGTGAGCGACAGTGCCCGTGCGAAAACTCCGGGGCGCTATAAGCTGTGCAGATCGCGTTAGTGCCACTTCCGGTCAGACCGGATGTGCCGCCATCTTGCTTAACTCCGTTGCTTAACTACCTTTTATATTCTGTAGCGTTCTAACATTGCGAAATATCTTGAAACGTATTTATTACTATGTATAATTATGTGTTTTATTTTGATAACATTGTACCGTCCAGCGGGGTTAAAAATGCCTTACGCCCTGGGTTCCAATACCCAAAAATGGAGAACGACAATAAACCAAAAAAGAAATGTTTAATTATTTTAGCGACAGCAACATAAACTATGATACAACATAAATGGCAATATAAGTCGTTAACAAGATGTTTTGTTCCTATTTTTTTCGGGTTTACCACTTGCCTGCTATGACCTATGCCTAATGTTGCTGTGGCCGCCTAACTTCTTATCGGCTTCTAACGATTTACTTCATTACAATCTAACAATAAACGAGTGTTTAAAAATTAAGTAAAACTTAAAATAAACTTAATTGTCGACAATAACATTTGATAAAACCATTTAAGTCTCACGACTCCGAAGTTAAAGTGAAGTCAAGTTGTTTGTTTAAGTGGAACGAACTTAACCCCGCTTATCATTATTGGTTAATTAAACTTCCTCGTAATTCGATTAACTTCAATCTTCCTTCAGACTGGGAACTCGATACCGTCTCCGCTTATTACTAGCTTTAGCCCGCGACTCCGTTCGAACGGGATTTAAAAAAATACAACTTCCCAAGTGTATACCATCAATCTATCACTAGCTAAGGTAAAAGGTTTCTACATGTTCTAAATATCCGTTTAACTTTCAAATATAACGGTTTACTTTTATAAAAGTTAACTGTCGTAATTTTTGGGTTGTTAAAATCAATTAACTTAACTAGTACGTTCATTTTCCGTGTACCATAAAATCTTATCAACACTGTTTCTATCTCTCCATGACAGATGGCGCTGTGTAGAGACTGTATTATATTAAGACATGATGTGGACATTGCTGTCTAGCCACATATAGGTACTCTCTTTCCCTCTGCGCCCGGCCACCTCAAGCCCGGTGAAACTGTAAATGCCTTTTAAAGGCAAACAGTGGCAATCCTGTCACAAAAAAAAATCGCAGACCCTTCAGTGTTTGTATAGTTATTACGTTTTTTACATTATGGTCTTATAGAAATCGTTCGCTTGCTATCATTGGCCGAATCGTTAAATTTCAACAGTTTAGTGAACAAACAAATCTTTATCGTCAATGCTAGGCCTGGTAATTGTGTACAACTCTAACGACCTGCCCAATTACCGTTGCCGTCACTTTGACGTCGCTCTCGGCAACAATCAGGACACCAATGCTCTACATTCTCGCTTAACCAGTAATAGTTACTAATCAGGACCAATCACTGACATTTCATTTACCACTATATTTATATGTTAATACTAGAATAAATAATTTGTACATATATTCTAAGGCTATAAAGACTCAGTATGTTGTAGTTTGGTTTATATATCCTATTATTTTCAACGCCTATTTAATTAAGAAAGATAACAGCACCTAGTTAATAGAGTAAACTAAAACATCGTACCATAAAGTACCTACTCATATTTTCATAATGTATAATAATTTAAACATAATATAATACGCTGAGTATAGCGCTAGACAGACTTTACAATTAGCCAAGTCAGGCCAAACAGGATTCCAGCTAATTCTCGGACGCGCGTGTTTATCCGGCATACGGTCGCGAGCGGGGCGCTGAGTAGTGCGCCTGCGCGCAATATAATTACACTTCATTAGACTAACTCGGCCCGGAGAGGCCTTAATTAACTAATTGCCAACTACACTCATCTTCATGAAGCCCGACATGACGCCATACGTTAAGAATCGACGATGATTCAACTTTCAACTCTTTAAATCTGTTAAACGATACCGCTCACTTAAAGTTCATAAAACATAGTGAAATAACAGGCTATTAGATATCTTATCTAGCTGTATATTAAGCACAAATTCAAGCTAATAATTTATTAGCTCGGAAATACTTCTTTCAGTGTCCCTTCAACGGTCAAGGTTGAACTTTCCAAGAGAAGAAACAGTTTTACTCAGTCTTCTTTCATTCAATGATGTATCCTTTAACTCCACTAACGACAAGCTATGTTAGTGGTAAAACTGTTCGTGAGTAAGTTGGTCGTGGATACATGTGGACTATTTGTCTATACTTACTGCTCGAAAGGTGAGAAGATGTGGTGCTGCGGGCGCGGGTCGGGCGCCGCGTCGCGCGAGCCCGCGCTGCCCACTGACGGCGCCGGGGAGCATCCCGCCTCCGACCTGATATGTTATTGTTTCTTTTATTATGTACAGCTACCATACTTCGCTTGATATCTTTACATCAAGTTAAAAAGTCTAAGAATTTTTCTAACCACGAAAATTGAAATTATCTTGCCATATATATTTAAGGCCCTATGTCCAACAGTGGACAGACGAGGCCTGATAATGATGTTATATTTAACCATGTCAGTGCCGTCGCAACCTGCCCTTGCTGGAATAGATATTTAATCTACCCATACTCTAATAGAGTAACTTTTTGTGTAATTTTATATTTCGACTAAGTTTCACGTACCTATCAAGTCTAGGCGACCTGTTTGGCGAGCGGCGCGGGGAACGAGGTGAGCGGAGCGGCGAGCGGCGTGGCGAGCCCGGGGTGACGGGCGGCGAAGCACGGGGGGACGCCGCGCCCGACATCGGGGACGCCTCGCCCGAGCCACGCGACATGCACTCAGACGAACCCTGGACAGATTCTCAAATAAGTATAGTTCAATAATTACGATTAACTACATAA
This sequence comes from Papilio gigon, assembly GCA_027563995.1. Classification (NCBI taxonomy): domain Eukaryota; kingdom Metazoa; phylum Arthropoda; class Insecta; order Lepidoptera; family Papilionidae; genus Papilio; species Papilio gigon. The sequence continues at coordinate 6,287,416 of JAODUI010000007.1, read as the reverse complement.
TAATGTAAATATATGACTTTGCCAGAACTTTAAACAACACAAAGGTGGCCTACGAAGGTGTGAACAGATTAGCCGAGACATAACTGTTCGTTTTACCTTGTCATCAGCGGGATCTCGTTTCGCCATCACCTCGGCGCCTTCCCTCTTTCTTTGTTCTTCTTTCAAGCGCTCCGCTTTCCGCCACTTGGCTCTTCGATTTTGAAACCATACCTATTAAGAATAGAACATAAATAACAAGATCTTAAACCAGTACTTACGTCCAATTGTCATTATTTACGCCAAAACATAATTCAATACTAAACAACCATTTTCCTAAGCCACCTAATCCTGCATACCCCACCTGTCAACACTACAAATCCTTAATACTGCATCATTACCACCCCATTTTGTTACTTATTATAACTGAAAGATTTACACATCACTTGTATGTGGGGGAAATAAGTCCAGAATGTGAGACCTCTATCCCCACTGCTGACGCATGCTACGATAGGCCTATTTATATTGGACATTTGCTACAGTATCCAATTAAAGTTGACCCGTAATACTATGATAATTACAGTGTGTAATGGGTCTAGTGTGATTGGGCAGTATAAGCCGAGAGCCGGGCCACATTTGCACTGCAATTTTCGCAATTTACTTTTAATAAGCTTTCTGATGCTATGAAATCTCATTGTGATGATGTAACGCAGGCGAGTTAATAGGTTAAAATATCAAGACTTATACAGCGTGTTCGTCATTTTTTACGTTTGCTGTATTAAAATATTTTTGTAATAGTATTGACAACACCATGTGTAATTTTATAGATTTCTCAGTTAAGAGATGCTCCAATGGGAGTAATAACTTTATTTTAAAAAAATGGTAGATCCTTAGTATATCTATTAATTTTCCACGTCTTCGCAGTTTTTATTGTTATTACATTTATAGCTCTATTTTATGTTGGTATAATTATGTAAAAATAATTCATGTATATATTTAATGTTAAAAATAGTTAAATCATTGTCTGACACATCTGTTGTTATTACTCTGTGACACGTCAAGTATCTAAGTACACCCTTAACGATCGTCGGCTAATTCGGTTAAAATAATAAGCCGACCATAATCCAGCGGCCGCCCTAACAGTTTTTATCTTACTAAAGTAGTATTAATA
>JAODUI010000007.1:6275795-6285796 GCA_027563995.1 Papilio gigon | reverse complement strand
CTTGTCCGACAAGGTTCTAAACTTCTTAACACGTGTTGCAACATACAACCATGTCACTCTACGTCACTAAAGACCACCGAATCGAGATCTCTGCCGTCCCCCAATCTATGAAAGTTGTGATACTGACTAGAAGTATTTAATGATAGAGGTGGGTCAATGTAAATTGGTCGTATTACAAGGGGTGTCGGAAACATTGGGGGCGCAGTAATTACCTACAGTTCGGTTAAATGTTTATTGTTTGCCTTCGTTATAGTGCGCCGAGTGCGCTCGAGTTAAATAATAACAAATATATATTGTTTGCCGGTGCTGAGTGTATTCACACTTGTAGCGGGCGGTCCGTTAATTGCTCATGTTGAAAGCTAACAAAAGATACGCGAATAATAGCCTTTGTATCTTTTATTCATTGTCAAGTGTTGAGTTTTGTTACTAAACGTTACATGTTTTTCGTATCCGAAAGACAGTTTGTTTAATAATTAATTAGTATTAAAAAATAAGTAAAATATTAGTAGGTTTTATTCATCATCATCATCATCATCATCACCCACATGTCGCCCACTGCTGAGCGTAGGCCTCCCCCAAAGATCGCCTCGAAGATCGGTCTTCGGCCGCCCTCATCCAGGACGCTCCTGTAAACTTGACCACATCGGTCCCTCTTGCGGGAGGCCTACCCATGCTGCGTCGACCTGTCCGTGGTGGTTTTTATTAATTTATCAATATTTCTTGGTAAGGTAAACTTGAAAAATATTATGCTATATGGTTCACAATAGTCGAATGGTGGGATTCTTTCACGACTGTTAGATCGGTAGTCCGTACCGTAACTATTGGGCTATTGGCGCTTTGATTGATTTTAGTAAGTTTCATGTATAAACTTAATGCTTAAGTCAATTTATATCAAAGTTTCAACGTCAATCATTGTCGGTAAACGTCAAGAAATTACGATACATTAACTCCGCCAGCACGTCACGTCACCGGATCGTCACTTCCTTCAATTCCGTCCCGCTTTCTTAACATATTTTCACCGACAGCGTTTAACTCCCTTTAACTTCACGTATGAGATGTTTTAAAACATTACGTCCCGTTAGACGTAATTACCCGAGCGCGCGGAACTTTTAAGTGACGATGTGGGATGTTATTGCGCTTTTGAAGCGAGCGTTACTTTGTTTTTTATTAAGCATAATTATTAAGTAAGTAACATTAATATCATTATATTTTGAATTTGGAATTTGAAAACAAAAAACTGAATAGCCTACGTGTTCCAGACAACAATCTATACGTTAAATCGAATTAAGATCTTGCGCAGATGCGCCGTTCTAGAGTTCCGTGGTGACAAATTTACATCTGACAGTTGATGAGGAAGGCCTACATTCAGCAGTTGACTGCATTAGGCTAATAATGATGATGATGAAGATGCTAATGAAACATACATCGTAACGTTAGTAAGATTATTAAAAATCAAACTCAACGCATTCTTCGGTAACTGAGAAAGATTGACTCATATTATTAAAAATTGAACATTATCCGGATAAAAGAGAAGTTGCGTTAAGTTTTTCATCACATGATTAGGGGCAAATTGCTCCCGCCCCGCCCCCCAGCCCCCGGACTGCTGAATCCTCCGTGATCCCAACATCCGAAAAGCTTTCTTAGTTTGTGCGTGAGAAATAATATGGATGCGGCATTATATGAAGAATATAAACTATGTTAATGTTTAAACAAGAGAGATTGAAGTATAGTGTTCGTTAGAGAGGACGTTATGAGCACTTTCCTTCAAATCAAATTAAACACGAAACGTCCGCGTGTCGATCAAAACTTACTAGAGGTGTAACAATAGTTACTAGTGATATTTTACAGAGTGCGTCTTATAAAAACATGTAATATAGGGATAATTTTATACTGCTTATGACATTCTGTAGCAAAACACGAATGAATTTACACCCCAATTTGTCACCTCAGTTAATTTTCTATTAGTCGTAAAATATAATTATTATTTAAGCAAATTTAAGATGCATTTTTGGCATGTCGCTTTTGACCTTTGGATTGTTTGCATTGCATTATAAATCACAGATAAAAAAACAGAAAATGATTTATAAATGCACACTAAACAGTAAATAATAATAAAGATCCTTCCCTATTAGACGTAACAAAGCATTAATTCAATATCAATCATTGTAATAAACACGGCTTATTGTCTAATGGAGAATAATTCGACCTCTAACTCCTTGTTACTACACGTTTCATGCATCCACACCACACTAATTAGATTCTACGTGGAGTGTAACTCCCGTAAAACGTAGACGTATTCTCTGTTAACTTGTTTACGGGCGAATTATCTTTCGTAGCGTTCTACATCTCACGAGGTTACCCGCTACGGCGTAGCGAGACTGTTTAACTTATTAAAGCAGCTTAATTAGTTATGGAGGAGATTAAATCGATATTGACATGAGTAAGTTGTTGATTAAATTTAGTACTAAACGTGGTTATCTGAAGTGGCAATGGGCCGGTCACATCTATCAAGGCAGCGACGCCAGGTGGGGAAGGAAATTGGAGTGGAGGCCACGGTTGGTGACCAGGAATGTGGGTCGTTCTCGTCCTGTGCGGAAAGCGGAGGACCTCATACTGTGGAAGGTACTGAGAAAGGCCTATATGCAACAGTGCGCAGACAGGGGCTGATGATGATGATGGTTATTTCTACATTTGAACTACGCTGTTATAATATAGGTGTTTAGTAATTTCATTATGATCTCGCGCTGTTCTTGATTTTTTTCTACATGTAAAAATAGACTTTAATACAATTTTAACAATGAAAATATAATATTAATATATTTATATCCGTTAGCTCGCTTTGCTCCATTAATAACGAGTACCATTTTTTACGTTCAATTAACGCGTGAAACACTTAGTCGAATTACGAGTCCAATATTTTAATTGAACGTTATTAACTCAAGTACACTACGTCTTTATTAACGACAGCACTGCACCCAGATTCTCTTTCGAATACGTTTCTATTGCGCTTACTTTGAATGGTTCTGATAAGAAGGATGAAAAAGAATTATTGTTGAATAATATCTACGTATCACCCCTGATCATAGGGTAGACTCTGAGCCCCTCGGTGGAGACGTGTAGTGAGCTGATGATGATGAATATCCACGTCTTGCGGTAATTAGATGTGCAACAGTGAAAAGCGGAAAATAGGAAGCAATAACTTTCACTATGAAGCAACGACCAATAGTAACTTATAACGATAGTGTTTACAGGTTACCATGGCAACCTTGTTAGTCTGCTGCTATTAGACTATTGTCCCTTACTCGCTTAACAGTTTTTCTAAATTTACTCAAATCCCAAGTGTAGTAGCGTGATAATGTAACCTAAAATCTGATATAAATGTACTTGATGTATCTTAGGCATAATAATTTGGATCGATTGAAAAAAAAATGATATACAGACAAAATTAATTGCTATTTGAATTGAGAAGGAACAAAGAGAGAGCCCTTAACTTCTTAACTAAATCAACGACGGCGAGAGTAAAACAAAATGACATATTTCATTTTCACCCCCGATTTGATTGTGGAGCTGTGATTGATAAAGAGGCGGGCGCGAGCGCGGAGTGGCGCCGAGTGGCATGTACTCGACAACACACCAATCTTTATTGTGACTATTGAATTATGCATTTTAATAAAAACAATGTAAAATATCTCACATTCAAACTTTACATCATTCTTCTGTCTGTAAGAATGCATATTTTTAATTTAAAATCAACTCCTTATTACAATATCCATTACCTTAAGTATTTTTTTTTAAACGGAGACAAAAAAACGGCAAGTACAGCCGGATGACCATTGACGTAGATAACATGCACAACTAGAGCAACCGCAGAAGAATGGCCAATTTTAACGAAATTTAACGAAATAGCTTCTTAAAGGACAGTAAGTCGAATTTCATTATATTCCGATTTTTATCCCGTATGTTTCTCATTTATCATAAATTGAAAGTGAAGAATAACGCGTCGTTAGGCAGTCACACGCGGATAGGGTTGCGGGCCGTGCGCACAGAGCACGTCTCCAGAGAGCTCGGGTCGGTTACATGAATTATTACAGATATAAAATAATGTAATTATCAATTAAAAATATTGTGATACATTTCATAGAGGCAGATGTAAGAATCGAATTTATTAAGCTACGCACGCACCTTCAGTTTAAGCTAAACATTTCCTATCAAGCTGTACAGTTGAAACTGAAAGTATTGATAGATAGGAATAATCATATTCGTAAACTAAAAATGAATAAAGCATCTTCAGTATTAACGATTCATCAGGAAACGTACAACTTAAGGGAGGATCAAGATGTCACATGGTTTCTCATTTATTATAACTCAATAGTGAATTTTTATAATTAAATTTGATTAAAGCTTTTCGTAGCATCCACATAATAACTAATTAACAAATTTCGTAGCGTGCAGTTTGCGTAGCTCTCGTAGCCGCTGCAATTAAGGTAGCTAAACAATAAGTATGGCACGTTACAATCGGTAGCCTCGAAAGGCATCGCGCCCCCCGGCGCCGCCTCGAGCGCTATTGTCCAGGACCTTGTCTCATTGTTCCCATGTTGACACACTCGTGCGCGCCATTGTTCTAAATCGCGACTCTAGAGTCGCTACAACCTCATCTAGATTGTATTGAGAGCATCACAAACATTCACCACTCGCGACTGCGTTTATTTTGTAATTGTATTAATCTATTTTTATTACTAGACCAGTATTTTATAACGTTCTACATACTTAGAAATGATTAAATATACTTTTGTGGGATAGTATTGGTTGAGAAGAGAACTTAGATCCACTAAAATTTGATCAAAAATCGATCAGTTACGCTCGTCTATTGGTGCCAGTCCTTGTATTAAGAGTCCCAGTTCTTTACCCCCTATTAAAAAACACTAATGATTTTAAAAAGTTTCATTTTTACTATGTAGTAGATGTTAAAGTAGTGGAAGTAATTGTATCACTTAAATGAAACATGTCAAAAGTGAAATCCATTTATATTTGAAAACAAAAATACGAAAAAAAGGTAAGAAATGGAGCTTTTACTATATTAAATCGAATACGTTAGCTCATCTGTCATATAGTGAGCGTATTTGAGTTGTGTTGTAGCATTTGGTCCGGAGGTACGTTCCCCGCGCTTGGCCCCCGACGTAATCCAATATGTCGGACGGTCGGTGCTTTCTTTTTATATTTTTCGGGCGAATTATCACCGACACTCCGCGACCGGACGAGGATGTGAATCAAATTGAAAGCCAACTCAATTATATTACGACCATGTAACAGGGATGAACAAAACGGCCACAGACAACTGGAACATGTGAAAATTTAACAATTTATTTAATAAAATAAGTGACTGATAATATATATACGAGTTGCTTCTCAAACTCATCGTGTCTACTTCATCTTAATTATTTGTTAAGTAGCGAATTTTACGTTTTTTCGAATATATATATGTCGGCGCGTTCTCCGCGCGACCACGTGTTCTGCGGTCACTAATATATTATCTATCTAATATATTCTCACTTGAATTCATTCACATGTTAACAAAGAAATAATAGACATTGTTAACAATTCTGTATTATTTTTAGTCAAGCAGTTGTAAATAACCTAATCTTGATTTAACAAAAAAACGCAAATGACTGAGTCTCAAATATATTAGTTAACGCCATCTATTACCGACTTTTTAAATCAAAGACTTTAAAATTTAAACTAGACAAACTCTAACGATGTATTTGCTTAACTCCATCGGATATAATTCTTATTGATTTTCTCAATTAGCATATAATGCGCTCAATTTAATTTAAATATTAAATTTAACAAAGCCAATGAACAGGGGCAGCCCTTAATCCCAGAAGCACGTGTGCAAGGTGTGAGAGGGGCTAATCCCGCGCGGGGGGTTATGCCGTAATACCATTTCGAGATGAGCGACTTAAACACGTTACACGTCACCACAATAACTTGATCTCCCCTTCCCCGCACTACACACTGAAACACACCAGTATCGGGGCAATCACTTCTATTTACAGAGGTCAAATGTCAGTGGCGATCTATCCGTTCAATTCTCAACTGTTTTGGTGGTTTCGGCAACGAACTAGAGTGTATTTTGACAATGGTCGGTAGTTAACTAATGGAAGTGGTAAGGTCGGGATCGACGGGCCGCGCAAATTGGATATCGACTTACATGTGTACTGTGTGCCGAGTCCGCAACGACAAAACCACTCGTTAAAATTGACTGCCGAATTGGAAAAGCGTTTTGTGTTTTGTTATTTTTACAAGATATGTTAAAACCAGTTAGACACCTTCGGTTTTAACTACTAGCAAAAGACATGTGTCGGCAATATTTAACCGGGTTTAACTAGGTGACATCGAAGCTCAGACATCCAAAACACTAAAGGAGCAGAGCAGGAGCGACCTATGAGAAAGAGGTGCGCCTGCTTCACGAAAAACCCTAAGTCGTACTGTTATGGAAATGCTTAAGATAAAAGCATTTTTCAAAGTAAATTCTCTTTAAAATCGATTACTTTTAAATTTAACACGAACCATTGACTAAATGAAGATTATATTTTGTCAGCGACAATAGAAACCGGGAGATTTCCAAGCAAATATTAAACGGTCGTAAAAGCTAAGCCACGTCGCCACTAAAACCGAGCGTCGCGTGCTCGGCCCGTGAATGTGGCAATTTTTTATTTGCACGTAAATAAAACACGCGGTTGAGCCGAGCAATTTGCTTAAAACCGTTGCGTGATCTTTACCTCGCATTCCACGGATCTATATAATACAAATATAATTTGATGTTCGTAAATAACATTTACTTCTGATATAACATCACCAATTTATTGAATCTTGTCGGGTTCGTGGGACTTTTGACGGCTACTATATTATAAATTATTTTGTACTTTTATAACACACAATAAGCGACTGTCAGGAGACGGCGCAGGACAGGCGAGGTTGGCGATCGCTCGTGTCGGAGACTGAGACCCATTCTGGGTCGCTGCGCCAGCGGAGTAAGTAAAACATAACATATCATTAAACGTAATACATTTGGTAAATAGATCACAACTCTAAATAAACGGTAACAGTAGACCAATGTTCCTATTTTATAATTTTTTTTTTACGCCTAATAATCCAGTGCTTGTCCGTTATCCTGCTTAATATTAATTGGTGATGCAGTCTAAATATGATACACTCTTAAGAAATGCCTATTTGCATTTGCCCAAAAAGCTCCGAGGTCATATTTGGATGGAAAAAATGACGCCGGCAAGTTGTTCCAATTCTTTACAGTACGCACAAGGAACGATGTTTTGAATCGCTTCGCTGGCGCGTGGCACATCAACTACATAAGGATGGTAACCCGCCGCGTGTCTGAACGTCCAATGGTAAAATTACTTTTACAACATTAAAAATTAAAATCAATACGTTCACATCTATACTGTTATATGAAGCATAAACTTTTTGAATTTTGTTAACTAAAATCTCAGCACCCACGGTACCGATTTGAATAATTATTTTTGTATAAACAAGCCCTACTACGATAGACTATAATTATCACGCTATTTAACTTACAGGGTGAATAAATTAGACAAAACGATACGAGAATTTCATACGATAAAACCTCACGGGTACAGTTAGGTATTGATAAAAGACTTTAAAAAATATATTTTAACTAATGAGAAAAAGGTAATCAACGAATTCCAATAGTTGTAAGTATTTACAGGACGATACTGACGCCATCTATGGTTAGAAGTGTACATCAATAGTTGAATAAACTTCGATAGAAATTTGTTATCATCGCCATAATGTATTCTTCAGTTGAAATTTTCTAAGACCAAGTTTATATCGGGTGCTTTGAAGGAATACGTTTATACGTGACTTGTATCCATTTAACGTCTGTTAGCATCTCGCTCTATATACATACGAATGTGAAAATAAAATCTAAAATGAATTTCTGTTTAAAAAGCTCGCCCCGCGCGGTAAAAGCTCTCGAGATATTGCCTGCGCTGCGCCGGCTCCCCGCGCATCGTATAAATAAAACTCAATTGCTTCTCACATACCTCTGAATAGTAAATACATTCTCAATATAACTAGAATTAAATTTAATCATTTATATGACTAACTTGAAATAAATAACTTTCTCAAATATTTTTCCCTAAGATTTTATAATAATCTGTTCAGTAATTAGGCAGGCGCCAATAGCCTAATGGGTACCCATTTCCAAGTCGAGAGTTCAAATCCTGACATAGGTCTATTGCAAACTATACCGTAACACAAGCTTAGAGCTTAGTTTTAGTGTTAAAAGAAGTGTTAGTAAAGTAACTGCTAAGATTTTGAACAAAAAAATTATTAATCAGTCAGTTTCTTGACAGTGACAGAGGACTTTAGTGAGGAATCATAACTTAGCTTGACTTAGCCCACTAGGACATGACTTTATCGGTATATCAAAGTATAACTTCCAGATTTTATTATCGCGATAACAAAGTTACTCGCTAGGTACTCGCGAGTCGTGAGTATGTCTGCCGACCCGCAAAAATTGTGATACGCCAATGCATATTACGGAGACATGAGCGCAGTTAAATCATGAATTTACAAGCTCGGGACGAACATAAACTAGGGCCGTCGACTTCTATAATATCCGCTAGATGGCGGCGTCGCCACGCGCCTCGTAAACCATTCATAAGTTTACGACGTCATAGTTTTCACGATGATATTTATATTAGATGCGACGCGCTGAACATACTGACGCGACCGGTTCGTATGCAGCGCCAATGTTCTTCCATGAAAAATTTATTTTAAATTTCAGTATCAAATATGTCTAGTCTAGAATATACCACACATATATTACAAACACAAGGCTTTTATAGAACATTTTACATTAATATTTCAGTGGAATTAAAATGTCTTCCCCTTAGCCCTGTCTTAAATATTACCCTATTCATTGATTCGGTTTTCTTTAAATCTCAACACGTTCGCTCCAGTACTAATTTCTTCATGGTTTTCTTTCCTGCGGTGTTAACGACCGGCTCCGTGGCTATACGTTAGTGAGACACGCGGTCAATTAGACCCCACCTCCTTTAACAAAGTTATGTCCTTCGCACTACAGCGAAGAACACGTTTTTTCGTGTCACACTAAAGGAAAATTGCATTAGGGATGATTTAGACCTCGTTTTGCAGCGAACGTGTTAGATATCTCTGCTACTACGTTTAGATATGTCAGAGATTGCTTTGTTTAGTTTTAGTACTAAATTTCGACTGATAGGGTTAACTTACGCATTCTAATTTCAGGCACAAATTCAGGCACAAGGCAAAAATTACCGTATCAAAGTTTTTACAATCCATGTTCCCATGTTTTGTATATTAATATACCTGCACACGTGCTTCGGTGAGGTTAATCTTGAGCGCGAGATCCTCCCGGGTGAAGACATCAGGATAATGCGTCTGCGCGAAGGCCGTCTCCAGTTCCTCCAGCTGGAAGAGAAAGTTTAATAAATATGACTTGTACCAAAAACCTCTTCTATTAACGGCCACGTAAATTAATCGATTTTTAATATGCAGAGAATTTGAACGAATGTCATTCTAATTACTTTGTATGGAGAAGTATTAATCGAGTTTCTTACGTGACAGATACATCCAATCGATCGCATATTAATACAGCTCTGATCACTGTTTGATTCATGAAGTTCTAATTTCAATGTTATTGTTTCTTTTCTATAATTAATTTGAATTAAGGATTTAAAGACAGAGTCCTGGAATGGCGGCCACGGACAGGTCGAGACAACGTGGGTAGGCCTCCCGCAAATGGACCGATGATCTGGTTAAGTTTGCAGGAGTATTCTGGATGAGGGCGGCCGAGGATCGATCGTGGCGATGTTTGAGGGAGGCCTACACAGCAGTGAGCGACATGTGTGTGTGATGAAGGATATAATTAGTATACTACTTATAAAACGGCTTAACTCACGTGCAACTCGGTGTCAGTACCG
>JAODUI010000007.1:6262600-6274712 GCA_027563995.1 Papilio gigon | reverse complement strand
TAGGCGAGAATGGAAGAGAAGAACATGTTGTGCCGACCCTACATAAAGTGGGACCAGGGCAGGAGAAAGAAGAAGACCTTGAATAATTAAAAGAAACATTAATACTAACATGTAATATAGAATAATATACAGTTTATATACTACATCTGTAACTACTGTACTCATAGTCTAATGGTTACTCAAACAGTCCCATAGTGTACATTTCTAGTACTGACTCTAAAATTAGGTACTCCCTTAGTGATAAAATTAATGTGTCTAGTGAATACATAAGGTTTTCATTTTTTAGTTGTTCATATTTCGTATTATAGAAACTAAAGAGTAAAGTGTTTTAGTGTTGCCTTATCAATAAAAGAAAAAAATTATTAAACTTGAAACGTTTTCCTTCAGTAAAATAAATAAAGATTTAAATGGTATCATTATGAGGGGTAGAGTAGCCATAAAATTAGAGGAGTCCGGAAGCGGCGGGCCATTAGGCGCGCAGTGTTGCTCGCGCCCAGCGGACAGCACACACGTATCTGTAGGACCCGAACGCCCCCAGCAATTGATGAAGTGGACACTCTATTATACAGGGTGACTGTAAATTTAACAATAGTAATTACTGTCTATTTTATAGCATTTTTTTTAAATATTAAAGTCATTATAGTAACTAAACATTGTTTTGTAGTAGGTTAACTTGGAAGTTGTTCCTTTAGTTTAAACTGTGCTGTGTGTAACAGTTTACAAATAAATAACTTTGTCTATACAGGCCTATGTCCAACAGTGGGCAGACAAGGGCTGTTGATGATGATGATGATGATGATGATGATACACGTTAGTTATAACTGTACAAATCGACAACTGTTCTGTTAATATTGTAGGTTTGTAACGGCCTTTACACTATATTTTTCAATACAATATTTGGATATTGTCACAATAAAAGTAAAAATTTACTTGAATATGTAATAAAAATATTAGTTTTAATTGTGTAGATAATATTACGAAAAGAAAACGTAACTATAATTTGATTATTTTAAAAATTTCTTCAAGTAAAATAATAAGAGGTTAATTTACAAATATACTTTATTGTTATTTGATGAAACGTGGTCACCGTACTAGATGACGACACTATGAGGGACGGCGGTTCTCCCCTACATCTAACTTTTCTATTATTCCTACTGATAATGTCATTCCGGCACAAGTCGCAGATTGCCCCGCGCCAGGGATTACAGCTGTCCTCGCCCTAAATTATGTCATTACTCTCTATTACCCATTTCTATTACGTTCTATTCTTGCTACAATGTCTACTAGGTTTGATTCTAAGAAATGTAAGTAATACACAAAAACAAATTTTAATATTTAATTCATCAGCAACCTTCTCCCTACGAAGGGTAGGCACAGTATAAACTCTTCCATACATCTCTGTCAGACGTCATCTGGAATCACACACTTCCTACGCATATTCTCTTTCACGCTATCCATCTATCTATCTTCTTCTTCTACCTTTATAGCCATCCACATCTCATCTCTTGTTGTTTATGTGCTCATCATATCGTGCGTAACACGTCCATACTACGCTAACGTTTTGTTTCTCAATTTTTCTATGACGCTAATTTCAAATTTAAACATTTATATTTAAAGACTAAAACATTTTAAGGTGCAGATTAAAAATTTCTATAATTGAATATTAAAAATTGAGCCTTCATCAGAAGCTGGAGAAAAATCCCCGGGCAGCGGAAATTAAAAATTGCTCCGCAAACCGGAAGTCGGGCGGAGGCTTAAGTGCAGCGGGAAAAAGTTTGAGCGCGCCTCGTAAATGCAACCCTGATTTATAAATAGTGGCAACACGGCTTAGCTTAAAATGTATGACATAAGCTCCTTTTTCAATTTTAACTCGGAAATAATTATACAAACGTTTTCTAAATGAAAAATAGAACAGAATATTTGAAAGATTCCGATCGTAGTTTACTCTTCTATAATATGCTTTAAAACAGTGTAACGTAGCATTTGACATAGAATACTCTCTACAAATTCTAACGCCTGCTACACACCTTCAGTTTTACTTTATAGTCTGACTGTCCAGTTTGAAGGTGTGTACCGGCTTTAAAGTCACACCAATTGCCATTCGAAATTTACTTTTGTTGTCATGTACGTAAATATTTGATTTCTATATTGACATCGTATCTAACATCTTTATGATGCGCTGATCAGTCAACTATCGGTGTAGCGCGGGCGAGGGCGAGGGCGCGGGCGCGGGCGGGGGAGCGGCAGCACGGCGCGGCGCGCCCGGGAAATTGCCTCCTACATGTTTAATAGATTCGTTTAAACCGCTTTTTTATTCATCCACTAGCCGCTGCCGGAGCGTCGGCCTTTTAAAAACTTCGTTTCGCACCGGTTCGCAATTCGTTAATAGATTTTAAAAATTAACAAGCTTACGCAATTACGAGCGGGCGGGCTGTCATTTCGGACGGCCCTAATGAAATAAGGGCGCTCGCTAACGGCGTTACGAGGCCCTTTGATAGCGTCGCATTAAAGTAAAAAACGCGGCGAGCGTCGCGACTAATCCAAAGTGACATGATCCTTATTGAATTAGTTTGCGAGTAACCGAGTTACGCGACGGCGGTACTGCTCAAAAACTATTTTATGAATAATAAATGGCGCCGGCGACCAATCCCGGGGGACCGGGGAGCCCCGCCCAGCGGCGCCTTCCCCCTCCCCCGCGCGCGCACCCCGGCCTGCCTTCTCTATTCATTACCACATTACCATCCCCCACCCGCGACACCACCCCTGCGGACACCTACACCGGACGGGGTAACGCAACTAACTGATTTTTATAAGACACGTTAATCTGTTTCTTCAACTTGTTTTACTTGAATTGATTACTTATTACTAAATTATTATATTACCAGAAAACATTTCTATTATAATAAATACCTTATTCACAATGTAAATAAAATTGTCACTGATAAATGAATTTTTAAAATAATAGAACAGAGTTATCTGTTTTAAATATTACTCTTCATGAATACATTCTATTGCTTTTGTTCTGAAGACTTTTACCTTTTATCGGTTTTCGTTTCACTCGAAGATGACGTCACAATCAGTAAATCTTTAACTATTTAATCACAACAAAAATAACATTGTAAAAGTTAACTGGCCGACCTATCAATCTTGAATCTAATTAATTTAATCCGTAATACAGTTTCATAATCGAATAACATAGAATTTCAAAACAGAATCGAGTTGTAAATCGAGACAAGTCGGAGTGGGGGAGGAGGGGGCTTAACTGGCTTAACTCCATCAGCCGGGCCGCGGCTACAACAAACTTGCTTACCGAAGTTCCGCGACCGATAACTGAGCTAATCGAGAACTCTAGCAAATGCAGTTACGTTACGCCACTTAATCGTTTAACATTATTAACGAAAAATAAAAAATACATCGTACCATCCACCATCTTTTAAACATTTTTAAGCAATATGTCCTACAGTTGAGAACGAAATTCGTAACAAACAACGGGCCGTGCGAAAGACAAGAGACTATCGATAAAAATTGTGTTCTTTTTCATAATTCCGTTCTCTTCTTTTTTATTACATGGTGTGGAGAGTATGGGAACTCCGTGAATCTATAGGAACTGCTTGGAGTGAGTGACTAGTCGATTCAAGGTGACTAAGCTTAAACCGACCTCTTTTTTTAAACAAAACATTTTTAAACTTCTTTTTAAATATGTGATGTTTTCTTTTATTATAACTATACTAATTTAAATTATGTAATTGCACTTACAGGGGTGTGACGCGGAGAATGGGTACTCTAACGTAGGCAGGCGGTGTTGGTGCGGCGGCAGGCTCGGCGGGCAGTGGTAGCAGAACAGGCCGCGGCCGCCGCCGCTGCCGTTCGCCAGCTGAAATATACAACCTACATTAATATATGCAACGATCTTGATTGTCAACGATAACAGAATAACATTACTAGGTAATCGATACCCAAAGTTGCATAACTTTTTTTTATACGAGAATCAGGCAAACGAGCGCCGGTATCAAGAGAGTGATATCAACGCCCATGGACATCTGCAATACTAGATGAACCGCAGATAAGTTTACGAGAGAGACTCGCTTCTTAAAGGACCTTTATTTGAACTAAAGAAACATCGCCTTTTCCTATCTATCTACTCTACTGATAGGTTCCTTTCCCATTCTGTATAAATGAAAGGTTTGGAGACTGTAATCAGTTCTACGAAACGAATTAGTAAGACCCTACATAGGTACTTTTATAATATTGTAAATATACATTATGATTCAAGTCACGATAAAATCGTGTAGCCTTTGCTAAATAACAAAGACCGATCTAATGTATTAACATATAAACGATACCGCGTTAATGACAGGTCGGTCGCTGAAGCACGGATAGCGCTTTGCATGTAGATATCAACTAAACATCGCGCGGTGTGCTTTAAGCTTTAAGCGCTGTAATTGTAGCGCCTAGGCCGTGTTAATACATCGTAATCACACAGCGATGCCAACCGCGGCGTTGAATGCTAAAACAAATGAACTCGATATTCCTGGACGATTTTTTTTACTGTTTTTCCTAATCTACTTAAAATTATCTCGAGTTGAATGTAGGTACCTATTACCTTTAAAGGGTGTTAATTGTAATAATACTCTATCACCAGCTTACCCTTTTCCCTATCTAGGGTGGGCACAGTATATACCACAACTCTATCAGCCGTCATATTTGAAATCAAATCTTCGGTCTTTTACAAAGGTAAATTGAACAAAGGTTCAATCTCATCATCATTCATTCAATCATTATCAGCTCACTATACGTCCCTACCGAAGGGCTCAGAGCATACCCTATTATTAGGGGTGCCTAGGCCATAGTCAACCACGCTGGCCCAGTGCGTGTTGGTTGACATCACACATATCTTTGAATTTCTTCTCCGATATGTATCTCCGATAGGTTGCATCACGATGTTTTCCTTCACCGTAAGAGCGAGGTAAATGGCGGGGATCGAACCTGGACAATATCGAATACGGTCCGGTCCGGTTGAGCGCTTAACAACTGCGTAATATTTGTATGCAACCTAGAAATATTACAACTAGACCCATATAACGATCATCATTTGTTATATACGTTAGTCTTAATTGTATCCATTCACTTCCAATATTAAATATAGAATATTGCCTGTATAGCCAAAAAAAAAATACATTGGCTAGTCAAATATACTGACTGTTATCATAACACCACCAGCAATCACATAATCATTGCATTTTGATATACATTTAAGGTTTATAATTTAGCGATTACACTCGTTATATGGCAGTACTGATATCGTGTATTTATCGCTGCGCCAACCCTATCGTAATCCACGGACAGCGATAAACATCGTGCCGCGAAAATTTAACCAGACACCGACTCCGAAAAAACTCAGTTTGTTTGTTGATTTCACTTCTGACCTATCCCCCGGTGAGTACTTTGACTGCCTCGTTGTTATATATAGTATTTTATATATTATAACTGCAATAATTACCCTCAGTAGTTTTTGATCTAACTTTCTGAACGAAAAATGTAACAATTTGTGTAATTGTAGATTTTATTTTACCATCATTTGTTTTCATGCCATAGTTACTTATGAGTTTCGTTCTATTATCTGTGGTTATGTTATAAGTTACGTGCGGTACATCTGCTTGTGGAAATTAATATCTATCTTTTTATATGTTCTAGTTTAATAGTGTAAAGAAACATTTCTACGTTTAATATGTTAAAGTGCAATATGATCTACAAATTAATACATAAGTATAGTTATTTTTTTAAATAAATTAAATGGCACAGTGACAAAAAGAGTCTTTTAATATTGACCATAGGTTCTAAAGTTTTAATTCTATTAAATATGACGTACAGACATCGCGCAATGTGTATGAGCGTGAGACAATTTGTTTGAAACTGTTTAGATATAATGGCTGATAGAGATGTATATAAGTGTACATAATGTGTAGACCCTCTGCAGGGAAAAGAACAGATTGAGGATCTAAACAATACGGAAATCAATTGTCGGCGGACACATTATACGAATTAATCGAATCCGCTGTCAAACGGTCATTGACCCTCGCTATTGATCGTGTATGCGTCATTTGGACATAATTTTTTTAATTTCGGTTTTAACACGCCACTGCATTCAGCCACAACTAAATTACTTTACATTTAATTTTTTACAGCCATTATATGGCTAGCCACTAGTGTTAATAACATTAGAAGTAGAAAGTAGTTAAAATGATATTTAATAACTTTATGTTATGAAAAAATCGTAGCTAATTTGACAAGGAATTTATAGAGGTTGCCTCACACGCTCTTAATTCAACTGTAATATAAAAAGTATGTAACAAGAATTAATTGAACCATCACCAATAGAATATCGGTCACAGCTCCATCAAAGAAATTATTGATGACTCACTACTACATTACATGAAGTGGTCACGCAATCAATTTTTTAAATTAAAAGAAAAAAACGTACCTTCAAGTCTCGAACATTCGTTTAGTTTCATTTATAATATGGTTCTTTTTATTATGTACACAGGAAGTACTTTATCGTTCCTTTTATTCTCCGTAAAAAAAAACAATCTTTTCTAAGAATTGAGAATTCGTTGTTAAACTTTATTTTTAATAAATGTTATATCTGTTACAGATTTCATTGACAAAACGCCATGTCTCTCGACGAAGTAAGTATTTATGAACGCATTATTTTTTTGACGATTTGCGTCACCTCAAGCGCTGCATTGCGCTGTATTGACCCAGAAAACTTTCGAGACCCGGTTTAAAACGGTTTTCCAGTCATTTTCAACTTGTATACTCGACCAGTTTATAAGGGTTAACGATCTCGGATTTTTATTAACTGAAAAAGGAGTTTCTTAAAAAACAATGAGATAATAGGTCAGTCTGTGATTTTTAATAATTAAAAAATAAATAACTCTTATTTATAAGTAGGTGCCTAAGCAGGAACAAAAACCTAACTAAAAAACAACATTAAAATCTTTTATTTAAGCATTTTAATACTTTTTACTTAATGAATAAAAACTATTAAGTCAGTTAAGAGATAATTTCAAGTTTATTTCGTAATTGCTTCAAAGCAATTGTCCATTGTTTCATTCAGATAAAGAAATTATCCAGAACAAACATGCAAGTGTTATAATTATATTTTGTTGATGTTACAAAGAACATTGCGAATTGTTACTATAATTTTCTTACATGGTCTAATGATATTTTTTAATTCAAATC
The DNA here is from genome assembly GCA_027563995.1 of Papilio gigon. Classification (NCBI taxonomy): domain Eukaryota; kingdom Metazoa; phylum Arthropoda; class Insecta; order Lepidoptera; family Papilionidae; genus Papilio; species Papilio gigon. The sequence goes on along the minus strand of JAODUI010000007.1, from coordinate 6,267,470 downwards.
CATTATAGTCTTAAAGTCAGAATTTTCTCGGTCACCGTGGCAATAGATGGTCTACTTTAAGTTATATAACGTAATATAAAAAATAGAATAAAATAAGACCAAGTTTTTTTTTTTAAATATCCTATTACATTAACATCGCTGCCGTCGCTACGCACAATGTTCACAGCCAACATATTTGATCAATTTTATATTGTATTCGCAGCAATTCAAGAAAGTGTCCGACACCGTGAGGAACTGGAAGACAAAGCCCAGTGACAACGAGAACCTTGCTCTGTACTCGCTCTACAAGCAGGCCGTGTTCGGCGATGTCAACATTTGTAAGTTATTGGTGTAAATTTAATTTCAAAGAACACAGCTCCCAAAGTAAACCGGTAACAACACGAAGTACTTTATACGCGAAAGCGACATCTGATGCAAAGTTTTTCGAAGACAAATTATGTTATATATCAGTCAAACTGATTGATTGGTTTCGGTTAAATCCTTGCATCGTTCAAATCAATATTTGATCCATTTCTGTAACGGTTCGCTTTCGTGGCGTCCCTAATGAATTTCCATCGTAAATAGATGAACAATTTGTTTTTCTTTTTTAATGTATTGATTAATTGGTTACTTTTTTCCAGCTGAACCCAGCGGCATCGTAGAGAAGGCAAAATGGAACGCGTGGACCGGACGCAAGGGTATCTCTCAAGACGACGCCAAGAAACAATACATCGATATGGCGGAAAAGTTACATTCTAAATACGCATAAATTGTTTTATTTATAAGTATAGTAATTACGTAATAAATTAATTATAATCTACATGCACTAATATTCATTTCCTCTCAGTTACACGTTGTTAAAATTTAATTATGAAAAATGTACTTTCGATAAATAAAATTATTTTATAAATTTGTTTAAATTAATTTAATTATCGCTGACCTAAAATGTAAAATAATAAATACATCAGACAAAGAATATAAACCAAAATACCAAAATTCAACAGTAAGATAAAGCAGCTATCATTACAAACCATCGTCTTGTAAAAAATAAGTGTCCTTCGAAAGTGTGTTGACCCTTATAAGCCTTATGTAAAGTGATAATTGGAGATAAATACGATCGGAACGAAATGTTGAGGTAAAAATGTTTTGCGAAATAATTCATAAGAATTTTATCTGGGAAGTCGGAAGGATTGGGTTGTTTCCTTTTTTCCTACTTCAGAACTGTGTTTCCATTTTTTTCACTATTGCAATATAACACAAGTGTTAGCTTGTAAAAGCATTACGGTAGTAAACATACAGGGTTACAGTAATAAGACTGACTATTGCCCTTAAGAGTATATTGGTTATATAAAGTAATTTAAATTTCAATGTAATTATTGTTATTCCATATGTAATTGTATTGATAATGAGGTATTGTGGGTTATTCAGAGTTTTAATAAATTGAGCGGTAACCAAATTACTACGAGTTCCCGAAACCAAAGCGACCAGTTGCGTAACCGTGAGTTCACACTGCTCGAGCGCCTACATCGAACAATAGATACACAACCTTTAGGTCAGTAACTACCAAACTTATTTCTTTTACCATTAAAAATCAATTATTTTTCAGCGCCCCCCCATTTCTATACCTCTAAAACTTATTAACAACTTCATTATGTTAATTTTAGTTATTAATTTAGAACTGGTTCAAATAAAACCGCTGCGCAAGCCAGCGTTTTTATTATTAGTAATATTTAGTATTTATAATATATCGACATAGTAAACGATGTTTAGGTAAGTGAACGTTATTGTGTAGTAGGTGGGTTTTATTTTTAGTGAACTTTAAAATACTATACAAAGTAAATGAAATTACCAATTATACATCGCCCCCTAACCCACATCAACGCCTCACATTTTTATGGGCCCCTTAACGCTCCCTTCTAGGCTTCAAACGCCGGCAAGGGGGCGTTGTCGCCCACTTTAAGAAAGACTGGTTTATCTGAACTGATTTATTGAAGTATGACATTCAAAAGGGTCAAGTTACGAAGTCTTTGTATTCCAGTAGTCTCCGGAGGCGGTTTTTTCACCTCACTTTTCAGGTAATTAGGTATCTATAGTCTATGTATCTATAGATTAAGCAATGCTACTGTTCTTCATAGAACGAGAGCGATGTCTCATGTATTCTACAATGGAAACTCACGGTATAATATAACTATGATTGATATTAATTAACCCCATGAACAATATTGCACTGAATTTCATATTAAACAGTATTTTTTTACAAATACATAATATATTGAAATTAACAAAGTCGAATTCAATGGAAATGAGAAATTATAACAATCATATCTAAGAATTTTTCTTTCGTATAACTAATTACAGATTTACTATACAATATATATTTTTATACATCTTAAATACAACACTCATACGTTTCTAAATAAATCCAAAGCCAATAAATGACAGGTCACTGTCAATGACACAGTAGTGACATGACAAGCCAGTGACGTGTCAATATAATTACTCATTTCCATCGACTGCAAACATATAGTGCGTAACTCAACATTTTACCGCCGTTCGATTATCGACCGTAACACTAACGCGATAAGGTTCTGCTTCGCATATTAAAACAAACTATACATTTTTAAAATTAAGTACGTACCTAGCGACAAAAACATACGTTGAGCGTTGCTACAGACTAGAGTGATACAATAGGGCACTTTACTATTTATATAATTACCTATACATTTATATAAAAACATATTAAAATTGAAATATTTCAAGCTATTACAAGACCAACAAACTTATCCGAGTCAACAGTAGAGGGCGCTGACATCGATACTTCAGAAAATATAAAACGTCATCATCATAGACACAACGTATAAAAAACTTCATCATTCATCATCATCATCATCATTATCAGCCTAGTGTAATCCATTGCTGGACGTAGGCCTCCCCCATCGACTGCCACGATAACCGGTCCTGCGCCGCCCGCATCCAGTGCACTCCCGCAACCTTCACCAAGTCATCTTACGTCTTAGTAATAGGATTTAATTCCCAAAAGACGTAATAAATACATTAACAAGTATTCTATTGAAAAAAAAATGATTATCTTAAGCTAAATATAAACCGTAACAATTACGTATTCAACCGGTGTCGGTACCGACTAGACACTTCAAACTAATACCAATCCCACACACTCTAAAGAACCTGACGGCTCGAAAATAGTCGATACCGACATAGGATAATTAGGTGAGTGTTACCCATTTTCTCTTTAGTTAAATTTAACAATGTTTTTTGTATAATATTGTCAATGGAAACCGACACTAATGAAAAAATTTAGTATCAAAATATTTCACATTCAACTCGTTACGTTCATTTGTTTTGACAACACTTCCCAACGTCTCCTGTAATCGTGTCAACTCAGGTCGACAAGTGAACACAACAGGTCAACGCACCCGGCCACTGCAATGCACAAGTCTATGTAACGAATAAATATTTGAATTCAATGTTGATTGTTTTAGTGTTCTAAAACTAGTAGACACTAGTTGTCCATTAGTCGATACGGGAAATGTCGATATCAAAGATTTAAAGGTTAAAAAAAAAACTAACTCGACCAGTGGTCGTCACACTTTTTTTATCCCAAGTATTATAGTATTCCGGGCCGCACATTCGTGGACCTAGTACTTGACACAAGCTCTCTATTTAATGTTTTATGAACTGTTGTAAAGCGTTTACTCCCTTAGATATGTTTTTTTTAGATTATTGTTTGATTTTGAAGCAACTGAGAATTATTTTAAAATTTTGATAAATATTTGTAGTTTCTAACAGAGCTTTGTTTTCTTCGAAATATGTATGTGATATAATAATAGTTTTAGTTGATCAATATGTTTATCTCGGATGAGAATCGCTCCTATATACACTTTTCTAAGTCTATTAGACCGAAAGGTGCGCGGGTCGCATAAATGTGTACAGCGGGCCGGCTGTTACACGACCACTGCACGAACCTTCACATTTTAAACGTATATATTTTATTTACCTGTGTCCAAGGAGGTCACATGTTGAGTGTTGCTGTCTGTTAAAAAAGAAATGAACATTTTTTAAAACATAATATTGTAAAATGTATACGAACACATTAATATATTGAAATATGTAATTATGTGTTTCCATCATTTTCCTTTAACAAAAAAAAATAAACAGTATGCTTCTCTACAAGGTCCAATAGTAACACTGTATTTAAGAGACTTTTTGACCCCTCCTCCTCTGTTATTATTATGTGATGAGGTTGTACCTATACCCCTCCCCCCCCTCTCCTTATACTCTTAATCATGTATATTTTAAGTGCAAAGTAATATTTTAATTTTTTAAATTCATTAAAAGTCAATAGGAATGTTTCGCTTTTGTCCGATTCAATCAATAGTCAATCTGCTCACCGGGAAAGATGCAACTGGATTATTATTAATTAAATCTACGTCATTTACAAAACAAATACAGGTGATATTATTTTAGCACCCCTCCCCTAGTATTTTTTTGTTATTAAAACGAATCTAACGCTTGACCACTATCCCACCTGACGCCAAGTGTCGATGTGGTCGATGGTACGTGCTTGTTTAGTTAGTGCCTATTCACTATACTCTTGAAGGCACCCACATCGTACTTGAACGCAGGCGACTTATACCGCTCCTTTGCTGTGACCACAATGCAAAATGCGTGACTTCCTTGGGAACTCCAACCGCCATGCGAGCGTCACGTGATAAAGGTTTCGGCAGTGAACACCCACGTTAATAAATAAAAAGTTCATATTATTTAAACTATTAAAACTTTCATTTCACTATACTACTTATAAAACGGTTTAACTCACGTGCAACTCGGTGTCAGTACCGACTAGTTTCGAGCCCATCGGGGGCTCATCTTC
>JAODUI010000007.1:6250131-6262500 GCA_027563995.1 Papilio gigon | reverse complement strand
GTAATATGAATACATCTTTAATATCTACCTCATAGTATTAAAATTTAGAATTAGTTTATAATGACTTTGCTTTGCGGAAAGGGAGAGCGTCGGATTAATGTAAATATGGAAATCGAAAATTAAAAAACACATTAGTACATGGCGGGGATCGAACCTGGACAATATCGAGTACGGTCCGGTCCGGTCAAGAGCTTAACAACTGCGCCACCGACGCTCGTATTCAATCTCATAAGACTACGTAATAGAGTGCAAATGAATATGGTACAGAGTAATGCAGTTGCGTCATGGTGCAGTATACGTGGGGATGTGTGTGTCTGTGTGTGTGTATGTGTGTGTGTCCTCCCGCTCGCGTTGCAATATAGCAATTTACTCATCGAATTTAATTGATTTATGCGAGACGCGTCCTTTGCAAACTGATACACGCGTAGAGATATCTATACTTAATGTACTTAAAAATAATATACTGTCTATTTGACCCCGCTACACATTTCAATTTTAACTGAACTCTAACTGAGACTCCTGGTACCCAACCGTCGTCTAACTCCAGCAGTGTACAATAGGAGTGTGGTGAGTCATCCCTCCAGGTGGACTGATGACTTAATGCGGACGGCAGGAAGTCGTTGGATGCGGAAGACAGAGGACCGCAAATTGTGGAAGGCGTTGGGAAAGGCTTATGTCCAGCAGTGGGCAAACAGATGCTGACGATGGTCATAACTGGAATTCTGAGTGCGAAACTGAATACTGTACAGTACAAATAACAGTTAAAATTTTGCTTACACTTAACTTCGACTGTTCAGTTAAAAGTGAAAGTATAGAGGGATCTATTCTCACTGAAAAGTTGTTTTTTTAAATTTCACAAGACACCAGCTCCGCATGGCCTTCGACCTAAACTTAAACCCTGCGGTGTACGCTTAGCATTCAGCTCATAGCTGTCGAGATTGGTTGATAATCGCTTGTGTTATGTTTGATTTTTTTCTCTTCTCTGTAACAGGAATAAAAATATTTTCTTTTATTAGCTAAAGATAATTAAAACTTTCTTGTAACAATTCACTAAACTAATATTAAAAAACGGCTTAACTCAAGTGTAGATCGGTGTAGGTACCGATTAGTTTCGGACCCCCGATTTGTCGGTTTTTGTTAGTAGTTTAAAGATACCTTAGTTTTTGTAATTGTAAAAATCAATAATCAAACGATTAATTTAAGAATGTATTCATTTAATATCATTCCGACGTTATCTCCGTTACTTTAATATTGTCGTAGTGACATAACTTTATTTGCGGGAGGAAAATGGCAATGAAATTCAATTGCAGGCATTAGGAGCCGCGGTGACCCACGTGCGCATCCTCGCCGCTCTACAGTATAAATGACATTAATGGTCCTATGAATCGGTTAAACGATGCGCGGGCGCATTCACTGCCGCGCATGACGTCAGCGTGTATACACGAAAACATTTTAGAAGATTTTTTTTTTATACGAGAAGGCAGGCAAAGAGCGGCGGGATCATAAGAGCGATCATCGACGCCCATGGACATCAGCAACAAATTTCAGCTAAAGGACATTATTTCTTCTCGACTTTAACATAAACGCAACACAAAACCGCATATTATTATTACATAAAAACGAGTACAGTATTCTGTGTTAAAATACGAAACAAATATATTTGTTTTAATAAACGCGAATTAATAATGAACTATTACATGTTAAAAAGAAGTTGTTTTTTTAATGTGTGATTTCAAAATTATTCAATTATCTTTAGGAACGACCTACTACTAAAAATAATATAAAGGTTAGTTAACTATAGATAATTTAATAGACAAAACAAGAGTCTATTTCTGCATTGATTGTACCGCACTGTGATTGTATTGGCGCGTCCTGTCTGCGCGCGTGGGGCCGTGTTCCTGCTAATCCTGTTTACAGTGTCGTTGTCGCATTACAACACCCACCGCCTCGCATCCGTGTCGTATCCGTGTCGTATCCGTGTCGCTCCAGTGTGCATAATTGAATGCGTTCCCTAACGCCGCATTAAAAACTGACAATTAGTTGAAACATCTATTCTATTAGTACGCAATGTTTTCTCAGTGTTCATTTATTTTTTTATGTGTGGACAGTCGTTAGGTACGACTTGACCTTTCGAAATATTGTATTCTAAACCTTTAAATTCTTTTTAAAAAAATTAACGAGACACGTTCGCAATTAAATAAAGAAAAATGTATGCGTATGCGCAGATTTTTTTGTCCTTAAATTGCAGATGTAAATCACATTCGTTCAGCCACTTATTTCATTAGAGTATAGCGCGTCACAAAACCCACCGGCTGTTCTTGAATTGAATATAAACGAGCAAAATTCTATTTAAACCTTTTTTGTAGACGCCATCTTCCAAGGCGAGATTGTTGTCACCAATTCAAATAAAGAACTCTTTTGTTCGATGACATGTTTAGTGTGAGAACTGATTTTTATTCTGTGAAATATTTATACGTTCCGTTTCACGCACGTGTATAAAAATCTTTAGTTTTTTTTATCAAATATGTTGTCCTTTAATTAAGATCATGACAAAACCCGTCTACAATCCGTTCTGTTTAATTTCAAAATAGTATTTTTTTTTATTTAATAAAAAAAATCGTGATAAACACACTTTGTGTTAAGACATGGTTTTATCCGAAATTGACCATTTACTCAATAACAGATTAAACTATAAATTTAATCAAAACGCACATTATATTTTGGTGTCTGTCTACATCGCAAAACATTTCGCGGCATTGGTTAATATCAATTATGATTCAGTATCTGTAGACATTCGTTTGTGCAAATAAAACATGAAAGCAGCGCCGAGTTAATTAACCCATTTGACTCGAATTAATCCAATTGGAAGCTGGAAGTTGGATCGAAATTAAGCGATACAGATATAATTTTCGTAGCAAATTGTGTTTGCCTTCGTTATCGAGATTCGTGCCAATGTTTGAATTAAGAATTCGTTTGCCAATATCATATTCTCGTTTCAATTCATTAACCGATTCTTTTTTCAAAAATTTGAAAGATTATTTTAGAAGCATGTCACTCTTGTAAGCCATTCTATGTTCTTAAAAAAAATATTTAATATCTATCATTAGTCAATAAAATTTACTTTAGCTTTTAATATATTTGAAACATCATTTTTATAGTTAAGAATTCGACTTATACTGACAATAATCAAACTGTACTAAATATTCAACACTGTCAGATATTATCAAAGTGATGGATTGTATAACTTATAAAACGGCTTAAATCACGTGCAACTCGGTGTCAGTACCGACTAGTTTCGAGCTCATCTTCAGGGTGAGTGGGAACGGTACTATCGCGCGTTCGCGGCCCGTCGCTCACTCGTGATGGATTGTGATCGAATTTCGATCAATCAGCAACTGTTAGTTAAGTTAACCATCCCAACTTTGTATTAACTGTTAAGTTTAACTTGTATTTAACATAAAAAGATAAATTAAATATAACTGCTAACACTCGCGTATGCAACCGGTGTCGGCACCGAAGAGTTTTTTTTTTAAATTTATATTTAGTATAGTAAATAGGTACTTACTAAACCGCATACCCTCAGACCACATCACTTGCTATCAGGTGGGATTTTGGTCAAGCGTAACTTTAATTTCCATGAAAAAGGTAGTTTATAAAAATGCCTGGCAACGTTTTAAATTGATGATCATAAAAGATATTATTAAAATGTGACGTAAATGAGTTGAATGTATAGGATTGGTGTCAGTCGGAGTTGATGTTATTGAATTATGTTTAATTCACGCGGCGAGGCGCGGCGCGGCTGCCCCGGAGGATTGGCCAATTCGATTCCGTCATGCAAAATTGTATTACATTGACGCTCCTCATTATCTATGCCCTTGAATTACTCACTTTAAATGGAATATGTTCATTGTAAATGTGTTGGCAACACTCACGATTAGTGGGTACTGATTAGTCTTATAATAATCTTGCTCATATAGACAAGAGCAACGAATGCGGGGCACCTAAAGGCCTAAAGAAACCAAGGATGTTAGCTTAGTCAAATAAACGGTGTTTAATAGACAATATTACACCACGTAACTTAAAAAAAATAAACATATTCCCGATTCATTGCTCTCGAGTGTATAATAAATGCGAAACTGTACATGAATGTTTGTTATAAAATGTCTCCAGAACAGTTTAATAGATGTCTCTGGAATCTGTCATAGATGAAAACCATAAACCGGAGTAACACATAGATTAATAACTATTTTTTTTAATCTCGCACAGCCAGAGTCGCAGCGATGGCCAGTGATAAATATGTTTACTTAGACGTAGATTTTTTCTTTTTTATTTAATTAATTAATAGCATAATATTTTTTTTACATTTGTCGGAAAAAGAACAACAGAACTGGCCTCTATAGACATCACTGGACGCTGCTTAAAACAGAGAAAGAAAAAAGGAAAGAAAGAGACGGATACTGTTTGAAAAGACATTGAAAAACCAAACTTTAACAAGACATTATCTGAACTAAATTCATTGCGTACTTCGTAATCAGTACGTGTCGTAAAATAATTAAACCAAATTGATTCATGAAAATAAAGTTTAAGATACATACATCAATTTATTTACGAACATTATGAAATTTAATGTTCGCATTAACATTGTTATGAGGCGCCATAGACAAGAGGTCACATGACAACATTCGTCTTTCAACTACTCTAATTGCCAAATTGTCTTTGACGGTATTACTTTTTTAAACTACGACTAATTTTGACCAACTTACGACTGAATGATTTGATAATTAAGTTATGAAAATAATAGAAATTACATTATTTCGTAGTAAAGAAAAAGGGATATAAAATGTGAACGCCGTATGCAATATTTTATGTAAATAAAACATTTTTAACACCATTGTAAAGAATTGTTCATCAGGACGTCTGTTAGTGTTCAATAAATAAAAAAAGATGCCGGTACAGTGGCCTCGTAAAACGAAAATCAAAACGGAGATATCAAATAAACTGATTAAATCCAATTGAGTGGAATTATTGTACAATTCAACCATCTCGGAGACGAAACAATCAATATGATTTAATGACAGTGCCTGCAGCGCGCTCATTTGATATCGAACTTTTACAAACTGTAATGGAGATCAATTGAACGGTTTAAATTAACTATTAATAACGGACAATGGTTCAATCGGGGCGCGACAATCCGATCGATCGAGATAAAATTGATACGCGCCGTAATACACGTTTTAACTGCGACTATGGAAATGTTACTTTTGAATAAAATAAGTGACATATGTAAGAAACGAAAACAAACAGATATGTCTTTGGAATGTCAATATCTTTATTACCATCATCATCATCATCAGCCATTGTCTGCCCACTGCTGGACATAGGCTTTTCCCAATGCCTTCCACAGTGTGCAGTACTCCGTCTTCCGCATCCAACGACTTTGGGATATATTCTAAATGATTGATGATTGATTCACTTCAAATTATTACAAACATATCTAACATAGTACTATATGTACATGCATATAGTATATATGTAATGGTTGTATCTGTTAAGGGGACTAACAGCAATGGGAACTTTAGTTTCAAGTAATAACCCAAGCACTTGCGCACACCAGAAAAAAATCGATACCGCCTATGAACATAACAATACCGTGATTTAATAAACCAGGAACGCCATCTGTTGGTTTATTTGATACTTATGAAAAAGGTGTATCATATCGGATTAACCATATTAAGACTATATACACTACACTTAAAATATTAATTCATTATTTTATATTGTTATATTTTTTTACGTAAAAATACCATTTTTATTTTGTACAAGGGCAACCCTAGAGTCGCCGTCAATCATAATTTGCGTGAACCGGTCTCCCTGGCCTTTAATCAGTTTAAAGTGCGTTTTTTTTTTCTTACAATTCATACGTCTTTTTATTGCCCTGGCAACAATAAGTAAATAGATAATTAAAAATTTAGTAAAAAAAAATCCTATGTAACCAAGAAAATCAATTCAAAGTATTTCACATACATTTTTGAAACTGTACAATGCAGTATAATACATTTATTATTTTGAAGTAAATAATTTTACTTGTGTGTGACTTTAAAATGAAGTCCAGGCCTGCCACGGACAGATCGACGCAGCGTGGGTCACATCCGCAAGATGGTCTGATGATCTGATCCAGTTGACCAAGTCGATCGTCGTGGCGGTCTTTGGGGGAGGTCTACGCTTAGCTGTGTGTGGCTGATATGATGGTGATGATACCTTAAGTAAATTTAAAGTTACCTCATTGAATTAATGAGATCTTACACTATGTAGGACATTACTGTACTGTCGCATGTTGCGCGAATCTCCGTGCCGAGTACAATTATTATCAATTACGTTGCGGACGTTACGTCCCGACGCAATTATTCTTACTTTATCAAATAAACTTCACTCTATGCGCTGCCGATGTTAATTCTGCTCGTTAAATATGCGCAGGCGCCACTCAGATATCTCTGCCCTTCTCCCTACTTACTCGTAGTGTCGGTACTGTATTCACTTTTCCATACATATCTATCAGCCGTCATATCTATTGTTCCGAATTCATCTTACGCATATAATCTTTCCTTCATACAAAATACACAATTTTTTTCGAGCTCTCTTTACCTCTGATACTAACACTCGGCGTTATTAAGAGTAAAATTAAGAACATTACTTAGCAATTTAAAACACAAATAGTCTAATGATAAAAGGTACGGACTACCGATCTAGCAGTCATGGGTTCGAATAACGCTATTCGACTATTGTGAACCAATATACAATCACAAACTTTTTCAAGCTTACAAGGAATGGTTATAATAAATATTAGGTAAATGAACTTAGTTCTACAGATAATTAAAAAATATATATATCTGTATTATAACCAAGTAAATAACAATGCACATCTATAGCTCCCCATCCCGAAGTATTCCAGCTTTAACTACAGCAATAAGCAAACAACTCAATTTGCCCAACTACTTTACTATTCACAAAAGCCCGCCAAATAATACCTCCCCCTCCCCCCTTAGCCTAGTAGTTTCAAAGCGTGCATATAATTCCTCAACATACCCGTGCCAGGTTTAGTTGGATCGAGTTAGGGTTAAATTGCGTAAGCCTTCCAATATTGCAACTTAAGCGTCTGATAAATTGAAATATTGCAAAGTTCAACTCTTAATTCAGTTTACATAGATTTGCTGTATAATCCTTCTGTCTGTGTCTACATATTGAAATCCTAGGTCCTTCTGAAACTAAATAATCATTTGAATACGGTTACATTTTTATTATGTATCTAAAATTAAATTTTTACTCATGATAATATTTGAACAGTATGTATTAATTTAACGCTAGGAAATTGTCGGATGCGGAAAGCGGAGGAGCGCATACTGTGGAAGGCATTGGGAAAAGCCTATGTCCAACAGTGGGCGGACAGGGGCTGTTGATGATGTTATATTAATTTAAATAAAAATCAGAAAAGGAAAAAAACAAATACGATATGTTTAAAAAAAAAACAAGACGTATATTAAGCTATTGATAAAACGGCTTAACTAACATGCAGATCGATGTAGATACCGACGACATATATATATGAAGTCAACCTGAACCTTTTTCATGAAAATATTCTAATAAATAAATAACTACGTAAAGTAAATAAATATCGCAAACACTATAATGTAATTACAACATTAATATGTGAGTTCAGTAGTGAAGTGGTGACACCGCAAATATAGTAACACTTACAATCCCAGATTAACTACAAAGGCTGTATCACACGGGGGCGGATCACACCCTGTCTCGCAACCCTTGTTAATAATAAACTACTCTGTGGCAACATGCGCAATCGCACGCAATTCGCCTACCTGTGAAATATTATTACGGGATACTCTGTCTACGCAAAACCAGTGATATCTAGCTCCTAGGAATAATTACTAGAGTATGTATCAAAGCGCAATTATAATTTATATATATATATATTTAGGCATATGTCCAGCAGTGGGCAGACAAAGGATAGTAATGATAGTGCATTTATCTGAGTTATTCTAATTTTTATATAATACTAGAATTTGTGTAACTAATAAGAACCGTTTAGAATTAGATCGCTTCGAAGTTTTTTTTATCGTGAAAAAAACAATAATTACAGCCGACCAACGGTTGCCTTGCCTGTGCGTAACTTGATAAAATCTTTGTAAATAACTCATACAAGAATATGATCTTCATATGTAGTTAATTACATGGATTTGCCGTGCATAATAATGACCGATACTTTACTTTTTTTAATATCATTATTGCTACGAAATTTGAACACAATGATCATTGCGAGTACACCTGCGTGCGTAGCAAATTCGTAGATACTCGTAGACGTCGTAGCGGATAGTGATGAAGATATACTACACCACGCATTTCATACAGATTAAATTTTATACATTCCCGTAGTGTAACATGTTAGATTGCAATTCGCTGGGAAATGCTTTTTGGAAGCTAGTGATAATTAAAGCTGGAAGTTTGCGCATTTAATTAGTGTGGGTTGGGACTGGACGTCGGGACGCCGCCGGGACGCTTACTGGCCTTGCATCTGGAGAGAATGCGACGGAATGAAAAGACCTTTACTTGCTTTTCATGTTAAGAAAACTAAAAAGGTTGTTTTAATTTTGGTTTTAAATATTAACTCCATGGAGTCTGTACTGTCTGTAATGTTCATTGTTTTTTTTATATCACTGTTTTGTTTAGACTTAAAATAGTTTCACATCCAGAATTTCTGAACCCCGCATCAGCCTTTGACTGCCCAGTACAGGATCGTGTATGTTAGTCGTATAGTGTATTTAAATATATGTTTAGTATTCGATGAATACCTATGTACGTATTATAAAATCTATGTCGGTGGCATAGCGCCGTCGGGGCAATTGTCCGCGGCGCCGGCTCCGATTGCATACCAATACAATAACTTGCCGTATTTGAGCCTAATTGAGCCCCATTGCTCGTGAGCTCGCGACGTCTTATTGGCCTTTATTCCATTACTGGCCGACGATTGATATCTTGTGCAGTGTGACGTTGATAAAACAATTGCTTCGACGCCGCCATGCAATTTCCATAAATTGACGTATTGAAAACAACTGGCGATCGAACACAATTCAAACTCTCTTGTTTTTCTTTAGACAAATATATTTGACCGGCTATAAAGGTAGAGGATGACTCAAATTGTGGATGGATTCAGATATGACGGCTGATAGAGATGTATGGATTATATACTGTATCGAGCCTCCTTAGGGAAAAGGGCAGGTTGATGATGATGAACAATTAGCCTTGAGCAGTCGTCAACAATAACTTTGAATGTGTCAAAACTCCTATTTCCATCCTCGCAATTAACTTAAAAAGCATTACAAAGGTTTTATAAAATTATATATTGTTTTGTTATTTTATATTACCCGTCAGGCCCAGGAGGATGGCTTTCACGTGTATGTTTCTATCTATGTCAACGCCATTGTAATCCACAACCTTAACTGTTGAATCGATTTTGACGAGTGTTGTCAATAGATTAGTGTTTTTGTCCTAGGCGATATAGACTTGTCCATAAGGATATCCGATTTTTTATCTTTTTAATTAACGAATAAACTTTACAGTTATCTATTATTTGTGTCCGGAGATTGTGTTGCATCATTACTATGGTATCCCGGTTATTATCAATAATTTAAGAATTTATACTACTTATAAAACGGTTTAACTCACGTGTCAATCGGTGTCAGTACTGACTAGTAACACTAGTAGTAGTATTAGTACTACTAGTAAAACTAGACACTACTACACTACTAGTAAAACTAGTATAGTGAAATGTCTCACGAAAGTTTTAATAGTTTAATTTAAGAATTTATTCCTTCTACAATAATTAAATCTTTTTTTCTTTTTTTGAGTGTATTGCTTTTTTTTTGTGTTTTAAGCGATTTTATTATAAATTTAAATGTGGACGCATGAATGCCCGCAGCGGCGATCACGGGCATACTAGATCATTTTGACGAAATGACTTCAATCACACTTTATAACTCGCTTGTGAATTTTATATTTCAACTAATCTTCGGCCGTGACCACGATCGCACGGATTACACAAAAAGAAGCGGTCTCAGTACTATTCCGGATTATAATTTAAAAATTCTAAATTACATCTAGACCCAGACTACTTGCGTGTTATGTTAAAACAAACCAAATCGATTAGATAAAAATAATTCAAATTACTAATATGATTTCAATCAAACAACGAACGTGATGACGACGTAAATTTAAAACTAAAAGTAGAATTTAATTAATTACAAACCACCTTATCATCGCCTTAGTTAAAAAGTTATAATTTTTTTTAAACAAATTAATTGTTTGTTATCACTTCAGTTTTTAACATGTTTTTAATTAATTTAAGATTACAAATTTACGCGTAATTTTAATTGAATTCCTCAATTAAATTTCTTAATTAACAAAAACGTTATCTATAATTCTGTTTCTTGTTGAAAAATTCGTCAATAGTCACCTCGATATCCTTTAAAAACACTTTTGTTAAGATAGTAATAATTATCTACACTTTAAAAAAATCTTTGGTAAAATTTGGAAAACTTCACTAAACTTTTTTTTTGACACTTTTCTATATAATAATGTTAACACAATAAAAATGGGGAAACACATATATATTTACCTTATTTGCGTCTGAAAATATTTTGCCGCGTTGTATTGGCGGGAATGTTTCCCGCCGAAATGCGTGTCAAAGATAGCGCGGTCACCGCGCGGACATCGTCACTCGCGTGCTACGTCGCGGGCCGCGGAGCGACGACTGCTCCCTCGCTCGGCAGACGGACTGCGAGTGAAACCGCCCTCGCCAAACAAAACCCCACCCGCGCACCTCCAGCGTTGGCCCAACGTCCAACCCAACACGCTACACCAATAACCAACGTCTCTACGACACTAAGCGACTGCAATTCATTTTATAGCAAACGCTAAAAAATAGTATCCAATCTAGTATTTCTAGATAATGTAAACTTGTATATATAACGGTTTGTTTTTACTTATATAAAACAGTTTAAAAAAATCGACAATTTATAACTCAGGCTCTAAAGTGTTTATAGAATAAGAAGTCTATAAAAGAATAAGGTTAATGTTGATGTTAATTCTAGTCTTGGTCAATGTGCCCTAGACGAGCATAAAGAGCATTTTAGCACGCGCCTTCCCCTTCCCCCGAGCCTTGATTTAATATCAAACGCGGGCACTGATTCAGTTATGTCGAACGCAACTGCGTCCTGCATCTCGCTTGCACCTACACAAACATCGTACTGTCGTCTCCCTCCAACGTTTGAAGCTGCGTCCGAAACAGCGACGACTGAAAGAGATGGAGTTGCGGCCGCGGGCACTTCTTTCCTTCAACTCGATTTGCATGCGGGGGTCGCTCCGCAAACTTTATGTCCTCGTTTCGTAAATTATTTATACGTTTGGAAATACTTTAACGGCACGCTCGGTAGGGAAAGATTGCCGAGTGACGGGGATGAGAGGTATTAAGTGGCCGGCCGGTCAGATTACCGCGCCGGCGTAATAATTAAATTGTATCATTATCTCTTCAAACAAAATGATGTTGATCTGAGATTTATGTAATTTATAAACGTGGACACCCGAGCCCCCTTTTCATAACATACTGATTATTCTAATCTAGTACCTAACCTTATACACGTACAAGTACATTGTTTGGAAAAAAAAACACCAATAAAGGTTTAGTAATTCTGACGAAAAACACTTAAATTGTGGCTATTCAAGATACTTACATGTGTTAACATAAAAGTGTTTTACATTTAAAACACGTAAAAACAATATTACATTTATTAAAACACATTAGAAATAATTGAACAACGTAATCCAATCCTCCAGGTCAGAAGTAGTCTCGCACCTCGGGCGCCCGGACTCCCCGGCGATCGCCGACCTATCCAATTAGCTATCATCGCATTATTTACCAATCAACTAACTTCGAATCGTGACCTCTTTACTAACACTCTTCATTTACTCAATATATATTTTTAAACACATCGCTTTGTTATACGATAATCTTCACACGTATTGTCATTTTTCTATATTAACAACTAACAAAAATAAAGTTAGGTTATCTATGGTCCGTGTCTTTATCTGTACGTAATTAAAAAAAATAAGTTGTCTATGCATTCTTCCAGATTATGTTTTACATATGTGCCAAGTTCCATCGAGATCCGTTGAGATATTGAAGATCTAATCTTAGGTATTTATGACATTAGTGAGAATTAAAGATCGGACAGCCGATGGGGCCACAGAGTCCTGGAATGGCGACCACGGACAGGTCGACGCAGCGTGGGTAGGCCTCCCGCA
>JAODUI010000007.1:6217713-6233767 GCA_027563995.1 Papilio gigon | reverse complement strand
TATATTTATATATTGGAACGAATAAAGATAAATTTTAATGTTAAATTTACTTTCGTCCAAATTCTTAATTGACCCGTGACATTCTTCTTTAGTGTTCGAGAACGGCAGCTGGCAGATCCTGGAACCAATAATGTTTGTGGAGGTCACCATGACCGAGGAGTTTCACGGGACGGTGATAGGGCAGCTCAACAAGAGGGGGGGCATCATCACTGGCACGGAGGGCGCGGAAGGCTGGACAACCTTATACGCAGAAGTACCTCTAAACAACATGTTGTCTTTGCTTTGCTTATTTTTGACGACACGGGGGAAGGGTCTTGATTTCAAGTTAATTACGTCAACATACACATTTTCTACGCTCGAGACCTAACGAAACCAATTATAACTGCTACTCATGAATCATTAAACAAATCAGTATACATTGGTAGAAAAATTCATATACCAATGTCTACGTCAGCATGGGTGTGAGAGATCAGAGCTTTGCTTACGTTTTGCTCGTTTGGGACAAGGGGCTAAATAATTGTTATAAATCTGCTTTCTTATTACTCGAACGGCCTCTAATCTAGAAACATTAGAAACCGGCAGTTGGAGACTCCGATTATAGCGTGGGTATCCAAAGAGTGTCTAATTTATACATTATTTTAAAGTACATACCTATGTGCAATGTGAAGAGCTCAGTCAGCACGAACGACGTTGCGCCGCTGCAGTGCTAGAGCGAGGTCATGCTGCAACGCGGCTGTCTTCCGCGCCACGTCCGCTGGCACCACCGACCTCAGACCGTTCACTATGTCCTTTGTCTTACCTAAGTGTACACATAATTCAAATAAGATCTGAACTAAGATTGTATAATTCCCTTTGTAATAACAAATTGCCAATGATCAATCCTCAGCTGTTCTCATACAGGTTACTTCAGGGAACTTGACCAAATCATCAATAGGTCATAGATGTTGCAATACGTACCAAAATAGATATCATTGAGTGTATTCCTGATCTTATTCTCCATGTCCTCGACCATGCGGCCGATGTTGGCAATGTGTGGGGTGACGTCACTCACTGCGGAGTCTTGTTCGGCCTGCGATAAATATATAATTTTACAACACAACTCACACACATAACCCAAAGGGGAAGGCAGTTATTATAAATATTTACAATCTTGGTACACATCTCATATCTATTTGTAACAAAATATTATAAAATAAGCATTTTTTTTTGTATAGCTTTTTTATAGGAGAAGGGGCAAACAAGTTGCTGGACTACAAGGTTGATACCAAATTTTTTTTTATAAACTTTTAATTATTCTTAATCTTTTCCAGTGTTATATAAGTATGGCAATATTTTTGAGTAAAAATAAACAGTAAATTATATGTCACAATCATTTTTATAGAAGTTTGTACCTGTCTGGTTAAGCTACCTCCTAGATTCATAGTACCGCTGCCTTCCTTATTGGTCTGCAGCCACAGCATAGCGGTGGAGGTCAGCTTATAGTGGGCATTCCTGCCTGAACTCTTCTCTACAACTTCCACCACATGGATTGAGTCCCAACAACCCTTTATCTTTTGGGAGCCATCACCAGCTTTCTTTATAAGTATCACACCTATAGAAAGTTCACATCAAATGCATATACAGACAAATCAATACATAAATGTAACAAATAAAGATTTTTGATGACAGTGATAAAATTTTTGTATGTTTTTCCTCAATTATTTTGGGTAATCTCAGAAACAGATAACTCAATTTTGATGGGACTTTTACTGGCATGTAGCCAATGTATTCAGGAGTAATAAAGGCTACTTATTTAAATACCATGCTGATGAAGTTGGGAGCAAGTCCTAGTTACTAATATATATATTATAATATTAGTAAATTGAAAATTGAGGCAATAAAGGTTACAGGTGGCAATTGCCCAACATGTAAATTTGTAGTAGTAGAATAGTGATTCAATTGAATCACTATTTTACTACATCCTCCAGCTATATTTGTCATATTGATATTGAGAAGTGTTTATGGAAAGTTCATGTTTGTTGACTTATTTATAAAAATAGACATCACACATTTCAAAACTCAAAAATTAATGAGCCAATTACCTGCAAAACCATGATCCATGTCCCATAAATAAACAGAGCTAACTCCGCCTTCAAAATACATCTCACGATATTGATCAAATGCATGATTGGCATCAATTTCCAGTTTCCTCAATCGCTCTGAAGGCATTGAACCATCCTCGAGCGGCGGATCGTATGTGTTGGACCACGGGGAACGGTAAGAATCCCCGTCGCGGTTATAATCGCACAGGAGATAATCTTTACCGTTGCTTCGATCTTGAGCTATTTTCAATGGTTGGTCTACAGACGACAACAAATCTTCGCAAAGACTTGGGACTAGGTCAATTAGATCAGTAAGATTCTTCTCGATTTGTTGGGGTGGCAGCCGGCGCATTAAGTCTAACGCACAATCCATCTGTTGCTCTGTCTGAAATAAATATTGAACAGTTTAATATGCCCATTGGTATTAGTCATCAAAAACATAATAAATAGTATTCAAATTTACATAAAACGCTACTAATAAATAGAAAGATAAATATTACCATTTTTTCTATTCTTTTATAACCAACGAACGATACTTTTAATCAGATGTTTTAAATTGCAGAAAAAACTTAATTTGTAAATTAAAAATCCTCCTTCCAACTAAGGATGGCAGCAAAATTTGACATATGTACATGCGTTCTAAAACTTCAACTTTTTTGTAACCTTTGGTTCTTCAATTAATTTAATTTTAATTTATAAGAAGTCATCCTATCCTGGAAACAAACGAAGTTATCTTTTAAAAGTAATTTTATTTTCAAAATACACAAAAAGTTGTTACATGATTGAATTATTATTCTCTAGAAATTCCAAATCTATATATTTTTTTCATATTTCTAAACGCGTAACTATTGACGTCAAAACTTCACCGTTTTATTTCACCTGACAAAAATTATTATGTTTGTCCCACTTACTCTTACAGTTTAGTGCATCGCTTGGATAGAGTACATGTATTTAACTGTGATTCGCTTTAGAGATACAATTCTTACCTTTTTCGCCGCTTTTAAAATCTCGGAATGTGAAATTGACAGTTTGTCAACTCAATGTTGTTGTGTCAAAATTTTGTTGATTATCCTTTTTTTTAAATAGGTATAGTATAATTATTAATTTTACAATTTGATAAATGAAATTTTTTGCTGACCTAAATCCTTAGATAATGTCACTATTCTTAAAAGTTATTTGTTTAAGGCATGTGTGTCTTTAAAAATGATTCATGTAATGGGAATGTAAACCATGTTATTGCACCTTTGTCTATAATATTTCCGCCAAAAAGGTGTGAAGGCATTAAACTTTGTTAGTGACGGTTATGAATTAATTAATGACTGCTTTATTTCTAGAGCGAATCGGCTTAATAGGTTATAATTATGGACTTGAACTTCTTTGAATGTAAAGTCAATTATAATAGCTATTATCTATTGACACGATATTTACGTTGACTTGTGCTTGTTTCCAGACTAACTTTTGTGATAAAGTGCCAATTTTTTCATCGTTTGTGAACACTCCTGACATGATGCCAACTCAACTGGTACAAGACAACCACGCAAACGACGTGCGTGTAAAGACTGTGTACAGTGGAGATGTGATGATAACGTACATCAAACATAATATAACTCTTGAAGAGTTCACCCAGGAGATGATAGCGATATGTAGATTCTTGCCAGATCAGGTGCGTAATAAAAGTTTTACAAATCTAACAACATACATAAAATTCTAGCATTCATTGCATAATAAGAAAGCCTGCTTATTGCCCTATGTTGATAAGTTGTGTTGTGTACAGTATTAGCTGTATTTTACCATCAAAGTTATAATACTTTGTACACCATAAAACTGTAAAACAATGTACAAACAGTAGTAACCAATAGAAAGGTTTGTATGTAAGTTTGTATGTAAAAGATTGTAGATATTTAGTACTATATAGTAATCAGAGGTAGTAGAATAGTTAACTGAATAAGCATATATAGGTTCTGATCAGAAAATATAGTTAAATATTATAAAAAAATTCAATTGTTGAACTTCAGGTGTTCACAATGAAGTGGGTAGATGAAGAAGGCGACCCATGCACCATATCAACGCAGCTCGAGTTAGATGAAGCTCTACGGCTGTACGAACTTAATCGGGACTCGGAGTTAACTGTTCATGGTAAGTATCATTAGGTTTTTTATTGAAACATGATGTACATAAATGTAACAACTAGAGTGACATAACAACCTAACATGGGTTTCTATACTAATTATGAAAATCTCCCCTTTTTCAATTCTTCTTCTCAACCCAATTTACAAATTGGTGCTCCTCTACGTCATTTAGCATCTAGTATATTAAGCTATACTTGAGATGCTCAAGTGGTTGGTACTCAATATACATGTTTAACACTTTAAAGTCCATTTTTAAGTTCTGACAACATTGGAGGTTAGAAAATAGTTAATATTATTAAGTATTACCAGTCTCTTTGATGTTGTTATAAATGGTTTTTAACTGTATTTATAATTTGTTATATAAAAGCAAACTTTTTAAATTTGTTACATTTTATTGTGCCAGTGTTAAAAAACAATTATGTATTTTATTAATTGAG
Organism: Papilio gigon; assembly: GCA_027563995.1. Lineage (NCBI taxonomy): Eukaryota > Metazoa > Arthropoda > Insecta > Lepidoptera > Papilionidae > Papilio > Papilio gigon. The sequence goes on along the minus strand of JAODUI010000007.1, from coordinate 6,229,120 downwards.
AATAAATTAACATTTGACTATGAGACCACCACATGTTGAGTCATGGTGTGGTCGAAAGATGGCACTGCTAATTTAGTAAGTGCCGACTCACTTTACTCAAGATGGTCCAATGTTATACTTGACTAACAAATTGTCGCCAATAACATATTCCTATGAATGATAATTAAATTATTAAAACTTTCGTGAGACATTTCACTATACTACTTATAAATGGTTTAACTGACGTGTAAATCGGTGTCGGTACCGACTAGTTTCGAGGCCATCGGTGACTCTTCATGGTGAGTGATTGCTACAATACCGCGTTCGCGACGTTCACTGGTCAGCGAGCGACTTCCACGTGAGTTAAGCCTGTTTTATAAATACTATAGGAATTATAATTCAAATCATTTAAAATATATGGGTTTTGTGTTTGAGAAAAAAAGGGAAATGGTACAATAGCAGTTGTACTGCCATGTTCCAGTTTACATTGTATTCGTATGCTTATCATGTTTCGTGTGGAAGTGCCTATTCCCGTGTACCGGCAGGGCGTTTCAGATTTACGCTATAAAATACCTTATCTCGCCGCAATGCGAGCGCCGCTCTCGACTATTACCATATTCAGATTGTCGCTCGGGCCGTTGGCCGCTTTTTACACACAGCTATTTCCCTCATTTGTACGTGTCAGACATTTCGTTGGGACAGTTTTTTTTTTATACAAAATAATATTAAATTTTTGTTAATTTACTTTTATTATACTACACCAAATAAATTCTAGAAATGTAATAGAATATGGTTTAAACCAGCCGAATGCTGAGATTAGAACTCTCGACAACGCGATCAGAACCTCACCATTAGGTGAAGATTTTGTCACATGCATTCTCTGCATCAATAAATGCATCTAAGCAAACTTTAGATTTTAAAACAAAGAGGGAACTTTGGCCAAGGAACAACAGATATTGTGACGTTGGTACCCAATGTGCGCCAACTTCGTACAGACGCTCTTCGATGCCGCGCTGTAATTAGTTTTCTTTAATTAACTTTGATGACGTCATAAAAGTTGATTTTGTACGGCGTTCATTTAATACGTATTTGAATGCCTTTGTTTGGCGATTTCAATTGATACCCGTCTGTTTTCCATTGGTAATTAATGCAGATTGCTTTCGTTGCGCTGAAAAGCTTCGATATTTTTGTCTGTTTTTATCTGTTAGTACTTTCAGCTTAATTTTAATATTTTGTTAATAATCATTTACACGTAATATGTAGACTAATGTATGTACAGTAAATTGTAATTGAGAACAAAGGAGTTTAATAGTTTCGCATGTAAATTCTTAGAAGATTTATTGAGGTAAACGTTGGGACACATTTGCTGCGTAGTATGAATAAAACTTGAGCGCAAACGGGCCGCTCTAACAACGGACAAACATTGGCGTTCAACGTGGAGCAAGTTTGTTCGGGTCGCGTTTGTCGCTGTCGTAATTACGCCTATTTAATTAACTCTGATGGTGTTATGGAAGTCGATTTCGAATGCTGTTCTGTTAAATGAACAGCGTTATACGGCCTTTGTTTATCCGTGCATTTTTGAAATGCCACTTTACTATACTAATCCTACATGGTTATTTTTTTTTTATTAAGCTACTGCTGCAGATTTTTAATATATGTAAATTTGATACAATATAGGACTACATTTATATACATATTGGAATAATGGCAACAAAAAAATACCACAATTTTCATCTCCTTCAGCTCATTGTACATCCCCACCGAGGGGCATAGAGCTGATCTTATTATTAAGGGTGACTAGGCCATAGTCAACCACGCTGGCCCAGTGCATTGACTTCACATATATCTATAAATTTCTTCTCAGATATATGCTGGTACCGCGATGTTTTCCTTCACCGTAAGAATGTCGAATAGATGTAAATATGGAATTCGAAAAACACATTGGTACATGGCGGGAATCGAATCTCAGACTGTTAAGTACGGTCCGGTCAAGCGCTTCCCATTTGTGCCGCCGACGCTTTCCTTTCATAGTTATCAATTTTGCATAGTTCAAAGTAATTATAGATACCAATTTCGCCTGTTCCGTGCACTGTCGTCCCACGTAACAAGGTTGCATTGTAAACTTGCTTTTGGTAAATTAATGCGCCGTGATGTGATTTGCCGCCACCCGCAAACACAATTCTGAACTACCCGCATAACAAATTCATAGATTCATTGCTTCAGTGTAGCTAGCATCTAAATTTATCAGACCTTTGAAACAAGCTTCCAAATTACATTTCCTTAAATAGTACATTTTTTAGAGGTTAATAAAAATACCAAATTAATACTTTAGAACGGTGGTCGTCAAACTGCGGACCGCTATAGATGTAGAAAAAAAATCTTTTAGAAATCACGAACATGTTCAATAAATTTGAAAAATTATTTCGGTTGATTCAAAGTAAAAAAAAGTTCTAATAAACGTATGTGTACGGTGGAAACGCGTTATAACAGCGTATAAAAAAGTTAAACAGTTTGGTTGTGTTGACCACGCAGTGCACGAATGTGCGGCCCGCAGTGAGACCACACATTGTCCTATTTGACTATTAATAGAAAAGTATGACGACCACTGCTTTAGAATGTTCTAGAAAAAAATTATATGTTTAACAACGTTCTTAAGATTGGTTCATTAATATACTCAGAAGTAATATTGGTGTGTCAAGTCGAAGGAAATCTTAACTCTGTCTGTTCCCCCTAGTCACAAGTTTTATCACCAACGCGTGATTGAAAGCCAAGTTTTTGGTTTTACCTTTGTCGCAACGTAAACACGTCTATTTCAACTAAGTTACAGCATATAATGTACATATGCAATTCGAAAATGGAAAAGTGTGTCAATGTGTTAACTTGTTATTAATTAACTAAAATTTGTAGTATTTAACTATATATGAAATTTCACTTTAACATTTACAGTTTTAAATTAAATTTCATAGATATATGGAATTAAAGTATTAAAACTTTCGTGAGACATTAGTATATATATATATATATATATATATGGAGACATATTACAAGTGTTGCGGTGCTGGGATGATGGAAGATAGATCGATCTGGATGATGACGTTATATAAATGAGATGATGGTGATTGAATATCATAGATGATATTTGTCAAAGTTTGAAAATTTCTTAAGCATTTATTTGTTTATTAAATGTCAAATGTATCACAACAATAATATCGTGTTTAAATATAAAAGAAAAGGAGCGCTCGTCCTCATTGGAAGAGCAAACTGTATGTAATTTCCCGTTCCGTCCGCTTTACTCATTTCTTGCGCTCATTTCCCGCTTTGAATGAAAGAGAAAAACGCGTCTTCGCAACAGACCTATTTTGAAGTTTCCACTCTGTTCGTCTAATGACGTCACTTATTTTTTTTTTGCAATCACTACGACATTCTGAACATAAATACTTCGTCCACAGTATTAAGGTCTTGAATGATTTTTTTCTTTACAAATAACAGTAATTAAAAATTTTAATTTTATTTACGAAATCTTATCGATTGACGTCAAGTTAACCTCAAAATGTCGATGGTTAAAATGTCAAAGTTTTTTTTTTGTCGACACAATTTTATAATAACATATTAAAATTGTGATATATTATTTAAATTGATTAATCATGCTTCATAATATAATTGCGAAAGTTTAAATGGATTTTTGTTGGCAGGTATATATAGAAATAACGCGTAGGCTACTTAATATGTTTTTTTTTAATTCCTCGCGGATGAATTGACAGGCAAAAGTCAGTGTTGCAATAATGTCATAGTGTATTTTTAAATACCACGCCTTTGTAAAAGTAGTTTCTAATGAAATCCGTTTCTTTAAATATAAATAAATTAAATTATACCCATGTAGTTTTATATTCAATTCTCCTGTGTCTTTTTTCATACTGATGAAAAATTTAAAATAATGTAACATCTCCTAGCATCGGTTTTGTTCAAGAGGTCACGTACGACGGGCCGTCGGTTCGAATACTCTACATACAAACCCATTTTGTCAAATTGTTTCAGACTTTTTGCAACAAAGAATTTCTAACTCGTGTACCTCTCTTAACTAAATAAATCGATTATTTAAAATTGTAACCAAAAAGTATTATTTCAAAATTCGTTTTAAAATAAACGCAAATTAAAATTATGCAATGTTCATATTTTGAACGGACCGAATATAAAAAATTAAAAAGTTAATTCCATTAAATTTGAAATTGGAACGGCATTGACGTTTTTGAGTTTTTTTTTTCATAATCTATTTTTAGACTTGTAACTAACTGCCAATTAAAACCTGTTTAACCCATTTTGTATTAAGGCTGAATAAATATGATCAAAAGTTCTTATAACCATTTAAAAAAATTATGAATATGAAAGCATGTCCTTTTTTTAAAGATTTTTATTATGGAGACCATGAAGATAACATCGGTTGATTGGTTTTTGTCGATCGTGCTATATGATAATTGGTAGCTCACATGCGGCTTACAGCAGCAGACGATAGCTTATGCCGAAGCTAGTTGCATTGGAGTATTAATTTGTTTGATACCAATTTCGACCCGCCATTTATTTTCCTCGTTAACTCACACCTAACACTAGCAGTAACCAAATAAATATATACCAAAGTTCAATGAGGACTAGTGGAGTTGTCGTTTGTTCGAATCCCACCATTTTTAAGATAACCGGGAATGGTTAAGAGAAATAGTACGATAAAGAAAAAAACTAGAATTTTAAGTAAAAAAATATAAATGTAATATTTTTTTATGGTATAATTGAAGTTAGTACGATGTATATGATATAGCTTAAATTAAAAAAATAACAATTTTAAATTAATTAAAAAAACCAACTTTATTTTATATATTTGCATTAGTACAAATAAAACTATTTACATACCTGAAAAATAAAATAAAAAACATAAAAAGTCCTTTTTTATATCAAATAAATAATCTCGGATCCAAAAAATTCCATCAAATTGACACGTAGAGAAGAGAGATCTGAAATAAAAAAAAAACGAACCTCTTTTCTTAATATATATTTTACCGTTTGTTATCTTCAGCCGTATTGACAGCAAACACATCGCCGCCGACATCCTATATTCGTAGATTCAAGTTAGTTTAACGTTTGAATGATACTGGGGTTCTATTCTAGAAAATTGTATGCTTTATTTATTGTGACTATACTGCAGCGGTGACGCAAAACATCTATTTGTACAAGAATTCAGAACTCATTTTAAACTACTGCGTTAAAATATTCATATCATTTTTTTTTACATTTCCTATACATCAATATGTTCATATTTTATAATATATACAATTACTAAAATGTATTGTTTCTATTGTTATATCGAAAAAAGATATTTCTAGTAAGGAATTCAACATTTTAGTTTTTTTATTTTTGTCTTTTTTTTTTATGTTTGTCCAGTCTTCCTACTTACTCCGCTGACGCAGCGACCCAAAGTTGGCCTGGCCTCCGACACGAGAGATCGCTCCAGTAATCTCCAAAATTGATAAACCGATTTTGACAGGACTTATACTGGAAGGTAGCTGATATGTGCAAGAGTAACATTGGCTGTTATAAAAGTAAATACGTAAAATTTGAAAACGACAAGGGTTCAACAAATTACTACTACTAAGGTAGAACTACTGTAACTCTTGGTACCGAAAATTTATTTATGTTTATTTTTTTTTAAATATCATCTCTGCCTACCACGTAGATGCTCTGTATATTTATGTATACGCAAGTAAAGACTAACCATTAGCTATATCAGTACATGCCAGTAGAATTACGTCACAGCTTTTGTCTGCAGTAGCAGGTGTGCTATTTGGAATTATATAATTACGCTAACCCTAACAGAGGCGCGAATGTAGATCATAATTACCTGGATTATTGTCTATATACATGTATGTTATCGTCCTTAATTTAGGGTAGGTACATACTCGGGGACATTTAAGATACAAGTAAATAAGACTGACATTTCACTTACGTTGGATGATTTTTTTGGATAGATTTTAATTAATTGATAAACTTAATTTAAATAAATGTAAGTGTTTCAACAGTTTCAAAGGACTTCATAATTAACGACCGTAAGTGATAAAAACAATAACATTTTCGCTGGCCTCGTTTCCCATCAGAGGAGTGTCGTTGTCAACGTCCGTGAGAGCGCGCGTCCCGTGACGTCACGCCCGTCCGCGCCAATTTGTGCTCATAAAAATTACGACCCGGTCTCCACTCGATGTAATTACTTATCGACCAATGAGTGCGCTGGATGTGGCACAACGAACTTCGAACTAATAAAAAAATCAATTCCGGTAAATATGGACATCTAGTATAATTTTCTATTAATCATTGTCATATTTTATTTTTGTATTATTAAGGAAGTCGTTAGATGCGAAAGGCGGTGGTCAGTATACTGTGGAAGGTATTGGGAAAGGTCTATGTCCAGCATTAGGCAAACAAGGGCTGATGATGATATTTTAGTCCCAAATGCATCATAGAAACATTAGAAAATAAATATTCGTTGTACGTGTTACCATTCGCTTGCGAATTTCGTTATTTAATAACTGTATTAAAGAAAAATTGTTAAAGTCAATTTTTCAAATTGAGAAACGTTGACCAATAATTAAAGAAATGCAATAGGTTAAATTCGTTAGGTGGTTTATACGATGAATTGTCAATGTTAACCTTTTTACTTGTCAAGTATTGTTCGTTATGTAGATAGCAATAAATAAACAATAACTGTTAATGAAGTATAAGGAAATGTCGACAGAGGTATGAAGACTGGGTTACGTAAATTCATATTTCGCAGTTCATTGTTGGCGAGTGTGATTATGGTCGTTTAGAGCTTTTTTCAGGGTTGCTGTATTAAAATTTTATCAGTTCAGATAATTACTATGGTTGAAAGAACAGAATTTATTACTTCATTGATTTTTATTATGATAATAATATTTGAATTATCTTTTATATAAGCAATGTTGACCTTTGTTCATTTGTTTTGGCTAATTCAGTAGTTGAGTAATTAGATAGATCTAAAATTTTAAAATAAAGTAGTTAAAGTATAGTTAACCTACTTAGGGTTTGTGGTCACTTCAGCGAGGCTTGCCAACCCTGCCCGCGGCGAAGGCCGTGACGGCTAATTGGCGGCAGTCGGTGGTGTGCGGGCCGCGGCGCGGGCGCAGCGCATGGGAAAGAAACAGTGGCTTTGTGAAAATCTGTGCGCGTACGCGTGTATGTCGCAGACACGCCGTTTGCGCGCCAACGCCCGAGCGCGGCCGGCGGGCGCATTTCGAAACGTCCGCGCCGCAACAGCGAACGTACCGCGTGTGATCATATATTTTGCCGTGTTTTGATTGTGGTTACGTGAAACGTGCCGCAAGAATGGAAGCGTTGACCTCGACTGTGCCATCGAATGGAACAGCGCTCACCGGTTCCAAAGAGGTTTTGTGTTTGTTTCTGGCCAGCTTCACGATAGACCTTTTTGCTCGATCGGTCCGCGGCCATTCCCCTTTATTTCTTTCTTGTTCTTTGTTTACCGGTGGTGTCGAGCTTGACCCACATCCAGTGTTATTTCGAAATTCCTCCCGTTGATTTACTGCCGCGAGTTACATTAAATGTGCTCTCCGATAAGAGTACGCAGGCATTGTTTACTTGTCGTGCTGTAGTAAATTGTGAGCGTGAAGTTTCAAAGACATGTTTCGGATTACAATTGTCGATATTTCGATACGAAGGCGGTGTCGAATTCCTTAGCGATTGTAATCAATATGCCATGTGAAATGGATGGATTGTATTTAAGTTATTTCCTAACAAAGACGGTTTGTGTTCACTTTATCAGTCATACAAACGCTGTTTGACTCGAATTAAATGAAGTCGGTTGGGTTAATTGTGTATTTTGACCTTCTCAAGCAAACGGAGCAAAAAATTAGTAAATGGCCCCGAGCAAGGTCAATAAAATTGGTGTATATAGAGTGTATGTATGTGCTTTAGTTATTTGATCAAATCATCACTGCTTGTCGTTTGTTATTAATCGACGTAGCTTGGAAACTGTTCCGTTTGTTTGCATTTTGTGGCCGCTGAGATTGTCCTGATTTATCGTCTCTATACAAACATGCCGCAGTCGTTAATGAATTGTAAATTGTTCGTTGAGTACGTTTGAAATTGGAATTCATTCCAGAAATAATTTATTTTTCTTTTTTTGATATAACTCTATCGTTTATCGTGGGATATTTTCTAATAATCATTATTATTTTTTTTTAATGAGAACTCAACGCTTGACCACGATCCCATCTGATGCCAAGTGATGCGGTCGAAAGATACGCTCTTTACTTTACTCTTATTTTGTTCATTTTGTTGTATTGATATCATGTTCAACAACTTAGCTCCACACGGCACATGTAAACACTTTTATATTTCGGCAACAACCTTTGCAAGTGATACATTTCTTGTATAGACCAGTTTACCGTGCGAGTATGTAACATTAAGCGTTGTTAAACGAAATTGACCCTTATTTAATTAAGACAGAGCCTATTTTCCCGATGTCGTTTTAACCGATAACACTAGCGGAACAGGGAAACGATCGACATTCTCATCAAACGATTTATATTTAACATTAAAATAAAGCGTTAGTCATTTTTTTGGTACACAATTTAGTTTTATGGATAGTTCCACTGCATCTTGACAAAAATATTGTTGTCTTCATTTCGAATGAAATGAAATGAAAGAGATGACAATATGTTTCCACCAGCTGACAATCGCGGTAAGATGTCGACACAAGGAATGTTACGGAGGTTCGATTCCGATTTCGAAACGTTGGAATTTCATTGATTTTGCTCTTTCGGTTCCGATAATTTTAATCGAAAGTAAATCTGAAGTCCGCATGCGCCTGATTATCATTTAGGATAATTTTTGTGTTGGATAATACAATTATTATGCAAGTATAATATCACGCTACGTCCAATAGGAGCGGAGCGTTCATCTCATCAGTTCAAACTCTTCAACTTTATAATATCAGTATACATTAATAATGTATACGACATTATTTAATTAAACCTGTCTTTTATCGTTTTGTCTGCGCATCCGAATTCGGAACTGATTCCGATTCCGATACCGATAAACCAAATATAAAAAAAGTCGGTTTCGATTTCAATTCCGATACATTTCCACCATCGATCAAACATTTCTCAAGTATTGGGTCAAACTTTAAAAATACTCATTTATTCATCGCTTTTATAGGAAAAGTAAAAATACATCTAGTGTCAATTCTTATTGTAATATATTTTCTATTGCATAAAGCAATTGGACCGTGAATACATGAAAAACGTTTGCAATTGACTCTATTTGACAAAGCTTTTTTTAAACGCATTCTAATCGATTGTTCATAGGTCATTGAACTACAGTTCTTGATGTGTTGTAAACGAAGTCTATTGTAAAAATTCACTTCAATAGACAATAAGTCTATATGCCTCGTTTCTTATGTAAAATATATTTAGTTTAATTATCAGTAATATAAATAATTTTTAAGGCGTCAGCCATAAACCTCGTTGAGTTTTTTCAGGTCACAACTTTTAACATAATTCTCGGACGATTAATTTTTATTGCTTGCAAACTATTATTCGCTTGAATAATCATTTTTAAATACTTTAATATCAGTTATTTAGTGTTCGTGTTTGTGAAACTTTCACTCAAGGCCGAAAATAACCAATTGCTGATACAAGAACGTTTCCGCTTCACTTCTTCAGCGTGTACGTTTGTCACTTTCCAACGTGTACGGATGTGGTACGTTAGACAAGGATAGAGTGTGTGCACTTAGCTTTGATTGAGAGAAAGTATGAACGAATGCAATAATTGCACAGCTTTCTAACTCTTGATATGGTAGTTTTTAATGTACCCAGTTAAGGTATGAATGTTACGGTGTTAGTAATACAACCTTGAAGTTATGTGGCCCGGCCTATTGGGTTAGTTGTCGAGACGAAGCAATGGATAGAGTTTAGACGAAGAAAATTATTATCTTATAACATTTATCGATAAAAATTACTATTCTTAGTTCAATATACGTGTGGTTTGTTTTAAGTAGGTATTACTCAAAGTTTACACTATTAAAATAGTAAAACACTATCAGAATTTGTTAAAATATACTAATCGAAAATCTATACTGATTGTGTGTTAAAATTACCAGCGATAAGTACTGTCCGGTCTAAAATGTTTCCTAATAATGTTATAAAATTGCTAAGAGATCAGACACGAGCGGAAACTCTAGCTGGCTAAATACCATGTGAATATTCACACAATTATGTCATAGCCGTGCTATTTGCGCCGGCGACCAGTCGGAGCGCGGCGCATTGACCTTACCAGATCTGTGTTAATGGTTTATTTGCTTGTTTTATGGATATTAGCCTGTAACATCGATTGTTCCGGCACGATCTGTTCGCGAATCTATCTGGCGATTCAAATCTGTTTATGCCCCCGTTATTATGATACTGTATTCCACTAAACCGTACTTATTATTATAAAGCTGAAGAGTTTGAACGCGATAATCTGAGGAACAACTAGTTGGAATTGATAAAAAAAAGGATTGAGTTGTACGTATATCGAAGAAGGTTATAGGCTATATTATTACGCTGCAACCAATAAGTGCGGATCATAAATGAAAACTGTTGCAAAAAAGTCGTGCGCATAGCTAGTAGTACTGTATTCTACTAATAGTAGAATACTGTATTCTACTATAACTACTACGAGTAGAATACTGTTATTTAGTAGAATACAGTATAAATACGAACATGTTATAATTGATTGTTTTGCCCTTTGTTATAAACTAGATGTACATGTTAGTTTTGACTTAAAGTCTCGGTCGATGTTATAATAATTAGGTTAATATGCTAATAATGAAGGTGAATAATATCAGACATCTGATATGACATACGTATGTCTTATGAAAACTGATCTTGTGTGACGGATAATGACGGCTTTAGATATTTATTATGACTGTTGCGAAATTGTGTGTATTTTTATATTAAACTTGTTGATACTGAAGTATTAGCCAATGAAAATGAAAATGATTTATTAACCCAAAAATTTTACACTATTTGATACGTTTTTGGGGCTTCCATTTAAGTGCCCATTCGGTACTTGTGGTTGGAAGCCAGTGCTGTATCGTATATTTACAACAAGCCTTAAATAATTATAAAATACAGTAAAATATTATAAAGTACGAATGAACTTGCAATAAATACAAAAATTATCAAATGCTTGATAAATTTGGGGTACTTATAGTAGTAAGTGGATGCGGAAAGAGGACCACATACTGTGGAAGGTATTGGGGAAGGCCGATAGACATCGGAAAAATAGACATTTTTTAGGCCTTCCGCACGATGGACCGATGACTTGGTCAAGGTTGCGGGAGTGCACTGGATGCGGGCGGCGCAGGACCGGT
>JAODUI010000007.1:6173385-6185562 GCA_027563995.1 Papilio gigon | reverse complement strand
AACAACATATACAAGGCAATATGCAATCACAATTAAAGACAAGCACATCGTGCGTACAGTAAATGTGCATAAACACTCTTTAAAAAAAAATACAAAAAAAACTATAACTACGATGATTATAGTTATATATAGAGATAGATTAGAAGCTACCGTTTAAACGTTTCAGATGCATTGAGATGATGACGCGAAAACAACTATTAAGTCGAAGGTTTTAACTGTCGTATGTAAAAAAAAAACGATTATTGGTGTACGTCAATAGTTTTTATTATTATCGCGATGTTTATATAATTACTATCTAATTGATTATTTGTAAAATGAAACAGAGTTTATCTCGTTGCAATTAATAAGTCATTTTTTTGTAAGTGGAACACCGCGTAGGGCATTCACTGTATGTACTAATTTACCCGGCTGCCTTAGTAGGGTATTGTTTTTCCCCACAACTGTATGAGTTTAAATATGTTTGTATGTGTATATATTAATGAACGGATTTTTTTTATTTAGTGACTTTTCCTGTGAGTTTTGTCTTGAGCTTTCCAAACGTTTAAATGTAGATGTGTTTTTGTTTTTATGAATATTTAATTAAACGAAACATGTACATTGCATGCGTTGATTTGAGTATACCCGCGCGCAAATGCTGAATTACACGCCCACATGAATTGTAGCTAACGTAATAACGGGTTACCAACGCGAACGGCTGTGTGGCCGCTCTATAAAATATTGATGCAAACTACACCAATCAACGTTGCTTCGATGTGGTGTGACTAGTCACGTGTTCATCGTATTAACATTGGATTCGAGACAACGTTCCTTGTGTGTATTGCTAAGGATTGGAACAAGTTGCCAGCGTCAGTTTTTCCGTGCAAATATGACCTCGGAGCTTTTAAGAGTAGTGTGAATAGGCAATTGTTAAGTTAGCGTGTATGATCCTTCGATTACATACCACTAAATATTAAGCAGGATAGCGGTCAAGCACTAGCTTATTCATCGTAAAAAAACAATGTAACTAAGCTGTGGAAAGTTGCAGATGACTTGTATAAAGTTCATTGACAATGCAGCTGGCTCGCACTGCGGCCGAACGTACTAATGATGCCGCATACAATTAGCTAACACATTAAATATGCTCTTTGTATCTGTTTTATATATATGTGAAAATATACTGATACAGATAATCAAGAAGAAAAGATTTTGAAGATTAAAAAGTCAGTAAAATTGTGTGCAGTATAATCTTAAGCGAAAGTTTAGATGGATGTATGGATGTTTGTTATTTCATTTCTCTAGAACGGATACGGATTTAGCTAAAATTTGGCGTAGATGCAAGAATCCATAAGTTACTTACTAAGTTTTTTCCTTTTAATTTCGCGTAGACTGTGATGGGCATAACCAAGTTTTACCATAAAAAAAGTCATGAATGCAATGCGGTCTTGTTTCATGAAATTGATATACTATGTAAATGAATTTAAAATTCATCAAATAATTCATATTTTACTTCCTTCGTTGAGTAATGGTCCTTGAGATAAATTTCTTTAGGCGTGTCATATATTCATGCATCTTGCGTCCTTCCCTCGCGTACGTTCTGACTGCCCATATAAAAGTAGTAATAATAGTTTTTGTTATGTTTACAAGGTTTCTACTATAAAACTTTACGACCGTATCACATTTAAAGTGAATATAAAAGCGAGACTTGTAAAAAACAAGTGAACATCTGAAACACAACGCCGTACGAATAAGTTATATGTAAGTTCGTTATTTTTTAATAATAATAAAAAAGAATATTATCCAACAATTAAATAAAGTTACTGTCAGTTGATTCGCAAGGACCGAATACTGTGGAAGGCTTTGGAGGTTGTCTATGTCTAGCAGCGGACAGACATAGAACGATGATGACAATGATTATCCAAAAAAAAAAGTTTTTTTCATCACATCGTTATGGTGTTTAATTAATTGTTTACCAGACAATAACAATTGACTTTAAATGTATATTAAATTGTCGATGTATTTTAGAGAAATGTGAATCGTAAAGGTACTGTACACGATAAAAAAGCCAATAAATGGCAGTAGGCGCGGGCCAAACCTATTTACCTTTGCAGGCGTTACCTCGATTTGCCGTGAAGTATGATTATTGTTATATGAAAGCCTATGGGACTCATGCTTTTAGTAAATCGAACATTATGAAATATATTTTGTCATGTTTACGTCATAACCTTATCAGGATTTACTGCATTTGCATATTGAACTGATCCACACAGGGTATCCTTGTTTGAACTATTCCCCTGTCCACAGGGTAAAATAATAAATTTGTTTCGTTCCGTTCTGTTAAAATGTTGAGATAATATAGTTATGAAGTATTCTTGTTTACATTTTATGCCAATACATATTTTAAAATAAAAAATGAGAACATGGTACCGTCAACAATGTTGCCATACATGCATACACAATACTGATCTCACACCAGACATCGTGGTACGTGTCCCAAATGGGCGAAACAGCTCTCGGCATGCCCTCTAGCGGAACGGCGCACAACTAAATTGCACATTACAAGCTTTTGTTTCAACAACAAAAATGTTGGTGTTTTAAATGCTCGTGTAACGTATTACTTTTCAGCTGTTCAAATGTATTCGGAGCTTTTTCAAATAAAGCTTTTATCGTTTATATGTTTTTCGATTTCAAATATTAGTATTTATGTTATTTAAATAAATAGATTTTTTTTAATAACGACTGAAATATTATCTGTGTTCATGCAAACTAAACATAAAGTAATAAACGTCTATCTTGAAATAATAACTCTTGGAATTCTTAAGATATCACTTTAGACTGTTCGCATTATGGTAGAGTGTACTTCTAACTAGGGATGTGACGGAGGTCCGATTCCGATTTCGCAAGGTCGCAACTTCCGATTGTTTTTGCGTATTCGTTACTGGTAAACTTAATCGGAAGTTACAGCGGTAGTCGAAATGCGCTAAATTGTCATTAAAGATGGCGACAGTTTTTTTTGATAAACATGTTTGTGGCGATTTATATGTAAAATGAGCAAATAACACTGTTTGGAATTGAAAAAAAAATGTGTCTAATTATTGAGGAAGGCTATATAATATTACGCTACGGCCAAAAGGAGCGATGCATTCAGCTCTGCTGTTCAAACTCACCAGCATCGCAATATCAGTATAAATGAATAATGTCTACGACATTATTTTGTTAGACGCTTTATCCTATTGTCTCCAATTCCGATTTGGTTCTGATTCCTATTTCGGTTCTGATGAACCAAATATAGAAATTTCAGTTCTAAATCCGATTCCATATATAACACTTCCGTTACGTCCCCGCTTCAAACATTAATCAGCAGTGGACTTCGGTGTAGTTGTGTCGCAGTATCATAAATTCTATAACTTCCTCCGCCGCACTCCAACTGCAATTTGACTTAACAACCATTAAGTACATTTGGACTTCGCACCATTTGCCGGATAATAGTTCTAACACACGTACTCAAATTTGAATAAATTCAATCGCTCACTCACCAAAACACTTGTACAACAACATAATGTCATCTCTTTGGAAATGCAACTATTTTTTCTAGATATTGCTATGTCCGCAAGCTTTTCTACTGTTGGTTAACATTTTTAGAATTAATCCATGGAATTTTGAAAAGAATTTGGATTCAAGATTAAACGTGGATGGCTATAAAGGTAGAGGAAGACCGAAGATGTGGATGGATTGTGTGAAAAAGGTTATGCGTAAGAAGTGTGTAAGTTCAGATATGAAGCTGACAGAGATGTATGGAAGAGTACATAATGTGCCGACAGTACGTACGGAAAAGGACAGGTTGATGATGATGGCTTTTTATTAAGAAAAAGTGTCTATTTATTACGCGCAGAACATTTGCCCTAACATTTGAATTCATAGCAATTTACATTTAGTTAATTTTCCAGCCGGCAGTCGTTAGTTGAGGTGAAGCTCTAAAGCTCGGGTCAAATTGCAATTGCAAAAAGTACGCAACAAATGTACAGCGCTCTCCATTCCCCGCTTTGATCAAACTTCCATATCTAGTTTGCTAGAATTTTATTTTTGTTTCGAGGTCGCTGCGGGACGTAAAGAAAGTTGCCAATGTTCCCACTTGACGCTGTAAAAACTGGGACGCCGCGCCGACTTGTTTTATACGGCCGAGTTTTAATTGACTAATGTTTCTGAGTAAATGAATATACTAAGTTGTTACAAGTTAAGTTAGTTTTCGTGAGATAATAAACTCATGTTCGAATTCAATAGAAATGAGAAATTACATTCACAGTTATTGTCTATGGATTTATTTTGGAAGTTTTTGTGTTTGTAGTGATACAAATATGTCTGCTTTTAATAAGTCTATAATTTTAGCATTTTGCTTTAACTTCGTTCATTCAAAATATCAATCTTTACTATAATATTCACATATTTTTATTAATATTTCATCATCATCAACCCAAAGTTGGTCACCGCTGAACGTAGGCGTCCCCATCAATAAAATTTAGCTAACTTATAAATAGGCAAACAAAGTTATAAAGTAGGTACTAAAGTGTCAGTGTGGCGGGCGTAACCTCATCGGTCATGAGGCATCAATCATCGCGGCGGGGAGTTGGTGGCAGTGGCCAAATCCGTCATATATCCATCGTGACACATTTACAGATAGATGACGTCATTTTATCATACTCGCCATTTTACATCATCTCTATGTACTTCTAACTTTTTCCTATTTTATTAATCTATGTACAAAGATTAAAGTATATAAAAAAATTACACTTTTTTACGTTTTTAAAATTAGTGAATAAGTAATTGTTTAATTTCGATATGAATCTAACATATATATTTTTTTAAATCGTCTCTGTGTTCAAATAACAGCGCCAATACCGATCTATCGTTTATGGGTTCGAATCTCACCATTCCACTATTGTCGTGAACCATATTCTGATAAGCTTTTTCCAGTTTATCTGGAAAAGATTACAAGAAATATTTGTGGATTAACAAAAATCTACTAATATTTTTACAAAAAATGTCGTACGTTTGCTTTGAAAGGTAGAAAGGTAACACAATATCAAGTAAAAGCCTAAGATGTTTTCTGAACAACAAACAGTTTTATTCGTTCCATCGGCAGCGCTCTTCAGGCGAGCACTGCGCTTGACTACTAACTACGCCAGCACACGACGGAGGCCGGCGTGTGTCGAATGCTGAGCAGCTCTGATATTTGCAATTCAACCGTCAAATGACATGCACTGGAATTTACAGCGCTTTTGTGTCAATTCCGAATGTGGGTTTCCATAGTCGGAACACTTGTATAAGATACTGTTACATGTATCATTCTTTTTGAAGAAAAAAAAACATTAAATGTGTCAATATGAGTGTTCATATCGTTGAGGCTTCATTGTTGGATACATCGTGTGACTAGATCGATTTCTTTGAGAACATAGATAAAGTCATGTTTCCTTTTTTTTATATTCAATCAAATAAAAAAATGTGTCTTCATATAGAAATTCATAGCCACTGTCTACCCCGGAAAGGGTTGAGTATGTACACATTTGCTTATAATATTTTAGTTACTGAATTATCATTGAAAACATAGATAACATCACGTTTCCTTTTTTGTATTCCTTCAAATAAAAAAAATATGTATGTCGTCAAATGAAAATTTGTAAGCCCTGTCTGTCCCGGGTAGGGCGTGAGTGCATCATGAACAAATGACAAACGTGATTACGTGTCACGTTAGAGCTCACGTTAATCTAAAATGTCGTTAATCGTGTTGCCGTTGTTTTAGTACGTTTTTTAATTAAAAAAAGATAATTCTTATTATTATAGCCGGCTTGGTAATGAGTACCCGACAGAGCCTTCCTTAATACTATGATTGCGGATTAATTAATTTAACTTTGTTCGTTTACTTTGTCCTCTGTCTATAACGCTAGGGGAATTTAAACCAATAAACAAGCGATGAAGATTACTCCATACCCCATTAAATGCTTTCACAATTTGACAAAAATTATAATTTTCATTACTTAACGCATCAATGGTTATTCTGGTATTGCAGATGTCCATGGGCGTCGGTGATCACTTTGTCATCCCGCCACTCGTTTACCTTCTTCGCTTAAAAAAAACTGTCATAACTAAGTGGGAAGTGAATTAAATTCTTTGACTACACAATTTGTTCTTTGTAACAAAGGAAAAATCATTCTCTTGTACGATTATTTGGACACGAAATTACACCATTCTGTGTTTCACAACTGCATTGAATACAGAAGAACGAAATGGTAATGATCATTGCCGGTCATATACCCGAACATTTTAATTAGGCAAGATATTTTCATGAAACACAGTTTATTGTAGTGCCTCGGATACAACGGAGTGTGTTCTGTTGAACAATACCGTGTGTTTCCATTGACACACCAATATAAAACATATTGTTTTGTCTTTTATTTTTAAGTAGGATGTAAGAGAGAGAAAGCAGTATGTATTTGAATTTCGAAAAAGAAAACTTACAATATGACTTATTGACCATAAAAAAATGTTTAAATGTTTTGTTTCCTAATTGCTTTTATTGTTTGGTTTATTTTTATTATAAATCTAGACTGATGGCATGATCCGAAGTTGACGTTTCCTTCCAATGATAAAAGTCTTCACTTTTATCGATTCATATTTATTGACTGCTAAAAATGAAAACATTTTAATAAAGCTAAGAATTTGATGGCGTTGAACAGAAGATGTTTGTGATCTTTCTCGTGAGGCAAAGATCTACTGGCTCGTTGCACCAGTATAGAATCAATAAACGATTGTAAATACCGTAGTCTCATCTATTTTTAATTACTTGCATTGAAGTTAGTTAGTTAACTACTTGTATTGAATTAGTCCTTGTTGCTATTGATTTAATTTACGTATTCCGATGTTAAATGTTCAACCATTTCAATTCTCTTTACAGTACAGCGTCGACTTCCTCTCATTGATACTATTTAAGTTACAAAGCTTGAGCGCAGCTTCACGATAAAACGTTTAATTCTCTCGTCCTCTAATTCGCAGCTTTAATTGAAGTAATCCTCTACACTACTAGTCAAATAGTCACCGATTTCAACGCAACAAGACTACATATATCACTCATGATTTTAATTAAATTGAAGTTTTGTAAATTTTGTCAAACTAATGACATAGGGTAATGTATTTTGCATATGAGCAGTGCTTTATTTTATTCCGTCTTGATTTTAGAGGTCCAACCTTTCTTTTAAACTACAGATGGATTGTCTGAAAGTGGAGGAAAGCGAGGTACGCGTAAGAAGGGAATGAATTAGTGGCTGATAGAGATGTATGGCAGAGTTCTGTGTCACACGATGTAGAGAAAGACAGGCTGTTGATGAAATGTGTTTTTATGTACGTGGATTTGGACATACAAACACAAGTATGATACAAGCGAGCACAATCTAAACAAACATTAGTGTGTCGTGCTCGCCTGTAGCAATGGTTGAATCGATTTTTGTCGAAGTATCATTCGAATTATTCCCTAGAGTGGATGGATACAAGCAGACCTTATTGAGTTTTTAGTGAATCAGTCTTATAGTTTTAGTTTTTTTGAAATTGTTCGTATGGTTTGGTATATATCATGGTTTTTTCGATTGCCTGTAGAAATATCATAGTATTGATATAAATTATCGTTCACCAATTTCAATATTTCCTTCACTTGAATATGAATTGCTTGTAACATCTAGCGTAAAGTATATCCTTCTCGTCGCTAAGATAAACGAGTAGTCCGCGCCTCGCATCGCAACGCCCGCCCACCGCTAGCTTTTATATTCTGAAGATTCCTGGCAGATTCTTAAGACGTCGATAGAGTCTGGAGCTGATTGACGCTATTAATATTGCTTCCAGCTTATAGTTCATACACTGTCAAACGTAGCAAGGTCCTGTCTAGACTATTTTTTTAAAATCTAGCTATTCTAATAATATTGTCAAAATATATTAAAAATTAAAACTCTTTCTAAATAAATTAGTTCTCTTACGTCGAAAAATAGAGAATTTTTTTTCATGAAAAGGAGCAAAAAAAAGTAATAAAGCAGCATTAAAAAGCAAGTTTACGGGTAAAATTTTGAGGCGGAGTTTCAATTGCAATTAAGAGGGAGGCGAAGCCGGGTCGACTGCGCTCATTAAAACTTCTTCATTATCACGGTCCGCGGGGGACGGGGCTCTTATTGCGACCGCGAAACTGCTATTTTACAACGAAACGATTTTATGTTAATAAAATATTTTTACTGTAACATGTTGATAACATCGACATTTGTACAACATTTAGATTGTCGTCTGCACTGTACAAGAAACTATTAACTATTGATAATGTTTCCTATACAATTTAAATATCGTGAAGCATTTGTGTAAGGCATTGTATTATGTTTAATTATCAACTTTGGTATTCAATAAGATCGTAATTCGTAAAAATTTTTCCTACCAATTTACACCGTCGCCTAATGTATTTAACTTTATTAAAATAGTATATTTTTCTTCGTCAAAATACCAACAGTTCTCGGAGTGCAGTTATCTCAGACTTGCTTTCCCGCGCTATTATCTGCCACGGTATCAACGCGTTTCGTCAGTCCTAATGACGCAAATTACTGCAGTACAGGTGTCACCACTCGGGGCTTCTTAACGAGGTCTTGACTCTTTATGTCGAGAGCCTCACAACCGGCGCTGTTTTTGGCATCACGTTTGTTCATTGTTATTAATCATCTATGATCATTATTATTATACTAATATCGAATTAAATGAATCTGATCAAATTTGAAACTTAGATTTTAGTATCAAAAATGTTTGAAGCTTATGTATTTTTTTTGGTTGTAGATTTTACATGGATGCACTCACGGTTGTCATGTAGTTATACACGTTTTATTACATTCAGTGTCTATTCCTTCATTATTTAATTTGTTTAACAAAGTTTGTTTTTATTTTAAACTTACAAAAACTTTCCTCCTAAAGTAATCCCCTTTTGTATACTGCATGGACGATCCCATAGTCTCTATGAAGGCGGCGTGTTATTTTTCAATAGAATATTTCAAGCACAATTTATTATCCTCTCGACACCGACCTTCGTATCTCCTCAAAAAACATTTACCTTACATTATTCTTTGAGTTTTCAACGCTACCAGCTAACTGCCCAGACTGATTTAATGCTGCATTCCGTGCACACTATTTACAATTTGTTATCGACGTTTGTTGCATTGTTTGTTAGAATTTAAATTATGTTGTTTCCGAATTAAATTATCTCTTTATTTACTTGCTTTAGAACTCATAGACTTTAATCCAATATCGGTTTACGTCTTCAATTGTTCTTTCACATTAGCCAAATAAAATCGAGAAGGGAAGTTTAAATATGATTTCAAAGTAAATAGTGAAGTGATACTTTCCGTGATATTTGGATTTTTCTCGATACCTAAGTGAGATTTTCTTAGACGTGTTCATAAAGTTATGGACGTCGAGATCGGCAGTAGAGTGGGTCGGTGGGAGCGCGACAGGTGTATTTGATTGACGAATCCCTAACTTACGGGGTTAAGTATTAAGTTACATACCGTAAGTTGTTATGTGAAGTATGTCATATGCATCACTAGTTTATTTTGTTGATAGCTAGCTACCTGAGTAAATACACGCAAGCATAGATTACCTTCTCAGAAAAATTACCACATGATGTTTGCAAATTGACATCGTTAGAAAGACTGTTATCCAAAACAAAATAATTCAGTAAATAAAACAGCATCTATACAGTGCAAAGCAATTATAATTGTCATCTAAGTACCCCAATTCTCTGCTCATTAAGCTTTGTGTAATAATAAATCGATGGTCTTTTTATAAATTAATAAATCACAACATCAAATACTTTTTAACTTAATTATTAACTTGCCTATAAATATGAATATTACATAGAAGATTTATTTATAAAAGTATTATATAAATAAATGACTTTTGTGATTTTGCCTACTTGCCCGCCATCTCGTACGAGAAAAAAATTAACTCCAGGTGAGTTTTTTTAATCACAACATTTGAATACTGTACTAATATCTATCAACTTAGTCTTATAATTATTTTTGACCTTATATTAACTACGATATCCGACGCAGGACCACACACTTTGATCTTTAATCTTCAATTGAAATGAAGCGATAACAATGTTTTATAAATGTGTTTTGTGGAAATCAACGCAGTCTACGAGATGTTGATCAATTTTCTTACAACTATGGTAACCTTGTTAATAGCATTATATGCTGGCAAACAGTAATATGAAATATACTAAAGAAGTAATTCGGTTTTCGTGTATGTATTCAGTGTCGGCAATAAGAGTGTGACTGTTCCCGTAATAAAGAAGTTTTAATGAGCGCAAGCGGTCAGTCTCTACTCCCGATTAATACCAGACGAGCTGCTATATTTGTCTAAACGAAGTAGTAGTTTAAGTGATATTTTATCGTTGGCAGACGCTAAAAGTACATTATTAAACGTCAACAGCCTAATGGTTAAGGGTACGAATTTTCAACAGCAAAGTCGAAGAGTTCTAATATCGCCATTCGGCTATTGTAGACCACACAAGCCTAGACTTTAGTTGAAATGGTAAAAGAAATACTAGTAATTAAAAAGGTAAAGTTTAGTAGCTTCAGGTTATTTTATTTATCTAGATGGTAGTACCCGAGTAGCTCACTTCATACTGGAAATGCTTATTTTTTTATTTGAAAGCAATTAAGTCTGGCCCTTATAATAATTTTACACTAATTTCCTGTCACCGCTGCAAGTGTACGTGGTTGACGTGGCAAGTTAAATGAACAGCAAGTGACCGTCTCGAGTCGTTGCGCCGCAACTATTCACAACTGCGCCCACGCGCGGCCGCCGCACAAACACCGCAACTTAAAAAGTCCTCTAGTTAAATTCGTATAAACTTTAGCACTTGCAATATATGTTTTGGTTTTTTTTTATTGAAAAAAAAAGTTTTCGTTTTATGTCTTTGGATAGTTATAGTTGAAGTTATAACGAACCCTTAAATTTATTGCGCTTTTTTAATGTTGCAAAATTTTGTGCATTAGTTTATTTGAAAAAAACAATAGTATATTTTATGTGATTGGCACAATGTAAAGTCTGTTTTATCTAATTGAAAAAAAAATAAAAAGGTTTCGTACTTTTAAATATGTAAAGCTTCTAAAGTTGTAGATTCGTTTATATGTGAACTTAATCAACCAACTACATACAGCACTTGTCGAATCCAATTCAGGCGTGTCATAAGTCAGTGCCGATATAAACATTGTATGTTTCATGGCACCAATTCTAACATAATTTAAGCAAAATTGTAATTGATTGAATTTTAAATAAAACATAAATTTGAAACGTTTAAAATTTCGTTTCACAATAAGTACTTCGATATTCAGAAGTCTTTATTTATAATTGTTTTTTTTTCTTTATAAACCTTCTCCGGGTAAAATGAATATACAAATAATTATTACCTTCTTCGGCGAGGCAGGTGTTACTCGTGCACGTAATTACGTGAGCAGGCTGTACTCACAATACGTTTTCATTAAGCGCCGAAGCCGACAGGCCGTTAGCTGATATTCTCATATCCATTTTTTTTTCGGACCGCCGACCAAATGCGTTCCGTCCGCCTGCGAAATTAAAAATATTTCTCCATATGAAATTTGTTAGAGCCCACTGCTTGCAATTTTAAATATTTTTCAAGCTTTCATAATTAAAATGAATTTTGTATTTGAATTTTAAAATGAGTTTACGTTATAAAATCTCGTTTTTAAAAAATAATCATACTTTGGCTGAGTGCCAGTCAGTTTGTATATTTGAATCAGCCATGTTTATTAAAGTTATACGATAATGTAAAATTATATCATTTTGGTAGCCCTAAGGCTACGTAATCACGTAGGTCTAGGTCTGATTCAAGTACGTCTTGACGTCTGTATTCATGCGTGGTCCTGACACCTCGTTATATTTGGCCGCTTCGCTGCTCTGCAGCTCTCGTGTGTAGAGGAGTCCTTACATTCGATGGAGTGGAACATCACTCGACCCTGATTTGTACGTTGAAGGCACATATAAGATCGGTACACAGTATTGTAAATACTTAGGTAAATCCATTTGGTTGCTCTACGAAAACTCCTCTTTATCATTCACGCTCAACAACTCAGAACTGTTGAATTTTCCATGATTCCATACGAT
>JAODUI010000007.1:6147811-6162303 GCA_027563995.1 Papilio gigon | reverse complement strand
AAAAAACATTTTCTCCTATGAGAAAAAGTTTGTATAGGAAATGAAAAAGGGCTATTTTTAAGGCTTTCACGGGAGTTTTTCTAATTTTTCTTACCTTTTACATCTTCCCTAGACCTCCACGAACATTCCAAGACCAAGATAAAATAAATCCGTTCGGCCGTTCTCGAGTTTTAGCGAGACTAACGAACAGCAATTCATTTTTATATATATAGATTATTTACGTCAAGTGAAAACTTTGTTATTTTTAAAGGGATTTATGCTAAATTCGTTACAGTTAATGTGGAAACCATCACAGAGTTATTTTTAATCGACGACAATAAAAAAAAAACAGTTTCATGTTCAATTTTCGATCTTTAGACGATAGAAGGAAATGATCTGTCACTATAATATGAAATAAATATGTTTAGTATGGGGAAACAATCGAAAAGTGGCCTTACATGTTGTAATATTTGCAAGAGGCAAATATTGTCATCGGTTCGCGTATATATCAGAGCATTAGGAAAACAAAATCCTCTACTGTTTGCTGCTTTCGATAAATATGAATTATGTGAGTTACATTAATGTATTAGGATTTTGAAATGTGAGTATTATTCATTCGATGAAAACATGTAACTATTTGTCATTATATTATTTATTTGTCTTTTTTAAAATTAAGTGTTTTCATCATCATCAGCTCATGTCTGCCCACTGCCTTCCTCAATGCCTACCACAGTACGCGGTCCTCCTTCCGCCGTCCATATTAAATCGTCTTACCACCTGAAGAGAGGACCCCAATGAAAAAAAAATGAATAAATTATTTTTCCGATGCAATATATTCATACTCAATAAGGAAAAAAATACTGTCATACCTTTGTCAAACCCTTTTACATTAACAATATGTCTACACTGTGTCAAGCGTGAATAGTCTAATGGTTGAGGTCACGGTGTTTCAATCTCATGGTCTTGGGTATGGAATCTAAAAAGTCCTGCTTATGTTAAAAAGAAGACTCAAGTCATTGAAGGAGCGTGCTAGTGGTTACTGATATGTACTGCCTTTGACTTACAAAAGACGAGCGCCGCGTCACGCCATCGCGCGTATTCTCTTAGCCTTAACTTGTTTAGGTTTGTAAAATTTTTGAGTCATTGTTCGTCTTATTTTTAAGAATAAGATTTTCTTAAGATTGTCGTCTTTAACCTTGCCCCTCCCCCCCTCACAACCTCCCACGATTTAACATAATTTGGTTTAGTATTCCGACGGCTCTTTGTCTAGTCCATTTCGTCATAATCAAAGTACAGCGCAATCAACGGTGAAAAGGGTATTATTTTCTCCACACAGAACTGCGCTTCAAGTAATTGGAAATCGGAATCTATTTTAATTGAGTTGACATTGCTGCAGTCTCTTTGTGAATTTAGGTCGCGAGTATTGGGTGTGCACGTATTGGTGTTTGTTTTTTTTTATTTTTACATTCTACTTAAAATCTACGTTCTTTTTTTTGGAGTATATTGTGCGAAATGAACTTGTTTACCGTCTTACTTATAAGGTGAGAGACTTTGTTGATGGTTCCGATGACATCCAACTTTAGAAAGATGGTAGTTTAAAAAGACGATTGAAATATTCAACATATTGGTAACTTTTTATTCATTTTCCGTGTTTGCGTATTTCAGAACAAATAGCAAATTGTATGACAATTCTAAAGATATGAAAGGTTCGTTCTAATATAAATCATGTCGTATTCTCGATATCAATATGAAATGGAGCCAAACAGAATGTATAATGGTAAACATTTTTTACGTTAATGTTTATGACGTCACGGCTTTCCAATATTTCGCCGTCGCTCGCATCGTAGAGGCACATAACTCAAAGAATAAAATAATTTCCTTTCGTACTTCGCAAAAATATCTGACTTATAATATAAAATACTTATCGTCTACGGGAGAGAAAAAAATATAATTCAGTAACTATGTGTTCTTCTAGACTTCGTTCTACATCCTTACCAAATTCCATCCAGATCTATGAAGCCGTTTTGGTGATACCTTCTAACAAACATTCATCCAAACTTATATACTATAGTAACATGCAAAAGTTAAGATGGTACATCCAGAACAAATAATCAGATTCGCAATGGAAAGTATTATGTTAGGATGTTATATTTATTGTGAAAAAATAAATAAATCATACGGAAATTTAGCTACTTCTATTTGTGATTTCGACAATATCGTTTCAGACTACTGATGGTATATCATCATCAGCGTCTGTCTGCCCACTGCTGGACATAGCCAGATAGTAGACTAGTGTATGGACGAGGTCTATTACGTAACCATAATTTCTTATATTGTATATTCAGATATGATCTGACAGAGATGTATGGAAGAGTAGTACATACTGTGCCCACCCTCCACGAAAAGGGAAAGTTGATGATAAATTTCGTATATTGCTAATGAATTGGTCGGAGATGTGTCCCGAAGTGGATACTATATCTAGTTAGAGTATTTACGTTTATCAGCACTGTGTATCAATGCTGTTTCCATGTCGTTGCGCCGCCCGGCGCCCGTCGCCCGGCGGGGGTTCAACGAGCCTCTACTTTATCCTGCCACGCTCCGATCCTATCGACCCAATGACTTGTGAACTCAGTACTAACGTTATGTTAACACAAACGATGTATAATTTTTTTAATTAGTTTATTAAAGGTTAATAATACTTGCTACCTTTTGTTTTTAAAAATTAGTCGTTTGTAATGATTTCTTGCATTAACGATTTTAATTACCGTTCAATGTTTATACCATTGAGGCTTGGAAAAAATACCCGCCGTCAGAAGTGAAGGCATGAAAGAACAAATATGTTTCGAAATGTCCCCTCCTCTGTCGAATTACGGTAGACCAAATGCAAAGTCTATAGGCAACTATGACGTTGGCTGGCTACTTGAATACAAAACTACTTGTCTGTCATTAACAATTGCTCTGATTTTAGAATCTACGTATTTCGGAATTCTGAAGCGTAGAGAATTATTGTAACACTTCAAAATTTTGTATCAAATTCCAACATTGGCTATAGTTGTGTAATTCTATAAAACAATTCCTTATCGTCAACAATGTAGTCCGTACTTAACGTGTAGAGTGGTGCACTTAGCTAAATGTTTTCGCACGGCGCGCCCGCGGCGCTGTGGTTACCTAGCTTTATTCAGCGCAGGCACGACATCGTCAAAGAGGATTAGATTTGTTAAACACTCTTTACACTATTCTTGTATATGCAGGGTCTTCTACGTCTGATATACAGTGAGATAAACTAGATGTACGGTATGAATGTTTCCGTTATAACATTTCTTTGAACGTATACAGCGTGATTTAATATTGAGAAATGAAACAGAAATTTATTCTTTATTTTATTTATAAAAGGCATTGTGAAGTAATTTGTCTTTAGAACACATTTCTTTGGAATGTTTTCCAGACGTTTTTTTAATATGTATCATTGTCTAGGCACGTCTCGCTGTATGCTCAAGCTTGTCTTAATATCGCATACGTCCGCACACAGACCGCCGGCATCTCGACGTTATTGTAAAAATATTAAAACAATGCAGACACAATAACAAAAGATTAAATCATGTTTTTTAATCAGTTAAAGAAAACAAATGTTTTTTTCTAATTAAGCGCCAATAGTGTAAGGGTACTGATTTCCGATCATATGGTCGAGAGTTCGAATCCCGCCATTCGAACATTGTCGTAGACCATATCCTGTCACAAGTCTAGAACTTTGTAGCGGCAACAGAAATATTAGTAAATTAACGAATATCTAATGTTTATTTTTTTATGAAATAATTTTCATAAAAAAAAAATAAACATTTTACCACATACAGCCGTAACAAGAGTTCCTGGATTCCTTTGTAGATTTCGAGTGAACTAAATTCCACACTTAGTAAGCAATTAACGGTTCCGTGTATGGCAGTTTCAAGTTAAACTTAGAAATTGTAATTTAATTTGAGAATGATTAAGTAAAGCATTCGGTAGAAGTTTGCTGGTGTCGCAGTGTTGTGTTACGTTAATTATGAGGGCTGTTCGTCTTATTTCAGTAATGTATTTGTAGTCTCGCTGCGACCTAGTTTGTGGGTGCGGGGGCCGGCGGGGCAGGCGGGGGCCATCGTGGCGTTTTCATTTGGCGCCTAATGTACCGTAGCTAGTGATGTGACATCATATTTATTTTGTTAATCTTTACTATAATTATTTATAACAAGCCTTTGTCTACGACATTGTAAGCACGGAATTAAAAAAAAGTTAGTGAGTAGTCTATGCGCTATTTTGGGGCAATTTTTGGAGAGATCTGTTAACAAACATCCATCCATCCATTTCAACTTTGCATGTATAGGTATGAATGGATTTGTAATGATGTAATCTATAACTAACAAAACATTTTAGAATTACACAATAACTTGGTAATCCGATCTTTAATTTGTTACCTTACAGCCCGAATTTCCTTACACTGACAGTTATCAAAGTGTCTTGCAACTTTGCAATTATATCACTTAAAAGGATTCAATTTATTATAGTATTTTTTTACGCGTATGATCCGATGTATCCCGTTTATTTAATTTTATCGAAATCTCGAGACCAAGGAATCTCTTTGCTGATGTTAATCTCGGTTAAGCACTAGATTACGGTCCGCATTCGTTGTGCGGCGGCCGGACAAACACGATACCATTTGGAGCCCGCAATAAGGCGTGAAGTTATATTGTCTGGGTACATTCTTGTATATGCTTATAGTCTCTTATTTTTTTTAAACTGTGATTGATACAACAAAAGTAGCGTTGACAGGCCTTACGCAAGATGGACCGATGATGTCACGTTTGTGGGAGTATTCTGGATGTGGGCAGCGGCGGACAGATCGTCGTGGTGATCTTTGAGGGAAGCCTACGCCCAGCATCTGGCTGTTATGATGACTTGCAGAAATTTTAGAATTATCAAGATGTATTTTGATGTAATATAATAATGTTTTTTTGATGTAATTAAACAATTTAAGTTTTATTTTATATTAGAATAGTAATGTATTCAAAGTTAATTCTAATTTAATTTATGGTCATTAAAAAAAGATTTAATTCCGAAGACATGAGGAGTACAAAGGAACGAATGGAACCGCGAGAGCTCTTTGGGGCGAATGTAATTACTCGTCCCTTTCATCTGCAGACAAATATTACTTAACGATGACCTGGATCCTGTCGCCCCATTCATTCGTTCACTTGCACCCATTGTAAGTGACGAGTATTTAAACCTCTTTTTACCGTTTTAGCAATTCAAACTCACTTTCTATTTGAACGAGCAATTAGTGCGAGAAGTTTTTTTTAGTGTCTTCAGAATGCTTTGTCCTTTTTCTATCTCATTACCCTTTTATAAACGTCTGTTTAATTAAGAGAGTTGTCTAAACCTATTTATCCTTTAATTGAAAAAAAAATCTTGACGATTAACTGCTTTCTAGTCAATGTTGTTTATAGTAGAAACATTTGTATACAAACATGTTATCAAGACATGAAGTTTGCATATTATGCGAGGAGATAATGAAAAACATGAAAGTAATTAGATTGAATTTGGATGGTTACAAAAGTGGAGGTAGACTGGAGAAAGTAAGAATTAGGTGAAATAGGGTATGCTAGAGAAGGAGGTGAATTAATCTGACCGAGATGTATGGAAGAGTACATACTGTGCCGTCTTTCTATAGATAAAAAGGCAAGTTGTTGATAAGTCGGTCAAAAATAACGAAATATGAAGGGTTAATAGCCTAATGATTACGGGTACAGACTACTGATCTAGCGGTCGTAGGTTCATATCTCGTCTTTCGACTATTGTCGTGAACTATATCCTAACACGGGCTTTTCAAGCTTACCAGGAAAAGGTTACAAGATATATTAGTAAAATAAAAAAAATCCTGCTAATGTAAAATTATACGTAAGTAATTTATTTTAATTTATAAGCCTTAAATAAGCCTTTATCGACATTTCAACCGTTTCTCATAAAACGTTGAAATTAAAATCAGGTAACATTGAAGGGCGTAACAATGGGCGTAAATTAAAGTAGGCCATTAGCGACCGGTGGCGTGTTTGGGCTCGGAGGCGATCTTTATGCGTTCAATTAATGTAAGCAACGCTATATGTAACATATATTTACGTGACCCACATCGTTCCCTAGCTCACATTCATATTACTTATAGCTTAATCTGCTAATCTTAAAGTTTTAAGTTTGGATTTGTAAGTCACCTAAGATGTTACTTTCGGAGATAACGAGGTTCGACATTGACGGATACGCCACGGTCGCCATCATCATCCTATTAATTAAGAGCTGCAAAGTTTACAAGACGCGTCTATATTTTTTTATAACTATTGGAGGCAAACGAGCGGGATCAAAGTTCGAAAAATGTTTTTCTAATCGCTAGTTTGTTTAGATTCACTTTTCAATAGTTTTACAAAATAACCTAACAAGTAAACTGAAAAAAAAATCAACTAAGTGGATTATTTTTGTGGATGTCAAGGTTTGATTCCCTACACTTCTTACTTATTGATCATCATTAACCTGCCCTTTAATGCGGAAGGCGGAGGACCGCGTACTGTGGAAAGCGGCAAAAATTGCGAAGAAATGGGGTGATGATGAACCTCCAAAATCCATACAACTCCGTCATCCGTCATGTCTGAACACGCTCACTTACGTATATCTCCTTTTACACAATCCATCGACACCTTCACTTATTGCTTATTGCTGTTATCAGATAAGTTAGAAGGGAAAACATTTATTTACGTCTATAGCTTAGATTTACATATAGGACATTAAGTTCGCCGCTCCCGACTACCGCGCCTCTTGGCCCCCGAATAATTTATTACTGTTTAAACCGACCTTTTAAGAATGGCTTTTTAATTAAGATCAACTCTAATTTATAGGCACTTAAATTGTTTGTCGAGAAATTTTGGGCTTATAACTTGTTTAATTCTTCCCTCATCTTCTTCTGTGTAACGTTTTTTGATACATTATATTGTAGAGTTTGTTACAAGTTCCTTATATTGATATAAAAGTCATCATAGATTTTTTTTTTTAAATTTCAACAGAGTATGCGTCATTTTTAATATTCATTCTTAGCCTTTTAAGATCCTATAATTTTATGCTACAAAAAACCTTTTCAATGCATAATTTATCTTACATTTTACTTGTATTTTTGTACATATTTTTGTGAATAGAAATCTATCTAGACGTCTTTACAATTCCAAGACATCGTCGTATCCCTAATTTAATTTATTTCATGTTAAGTGTCTCTGAGAACGTTCCGAGAGGATGGGTTACGCAACCGGCAACTGGCTGGGTACCGGGAGGGATAATGTTCAAAAGTTTATTTCTTATTCAGGTGGCGGCGCGATTCGTTAGCTCACGGTACTCGACCTTGAGAGACTCCGCATCGACCCTCTCTCCTACCTGACACTACTAGCTACATATGTTTGTACTTGGAGAATCTTTAGTGTAATAGAAATCTTCATATATCTATACATTTACCATTATGTTAAGTGGTTAAGCATATTACCACTTTACGTTTAATGACAAACAGTTTTACAACGAACAGAAAATGTACTTTAAATTATTAATAACTTGATTGACTTTTAGAATTATACATACAACTTATAGTGCAGAAATACACTTACTAATTAGTACAGGGCCGTTATAAAACGCATTACATTGAACCATTAATACGTAATGAATTTACTGATAATTTATTTAGGTTCAGGTAGGTGTGTAATTCAGTGCGATTTTGCACATCTAAGGGTTTACATTTACAGGGCCGTGTCCCGAGGACACGCGGATTGAATTTTTATGAATTTCGTACGTCCTCCATTAACAGCCTAGAGCACACCTGCCGTATTCACGGACTCTATCTCAAGAATGCCCTACTCACCGCTTCGGGCTTAATTTCTCACTCACTCTCTCACTTCAATGGACTTATTTTGCAATCACTTTGATTAAAAGAATCTGTACTAATGACGATAAAAAAACTTGTTAAAAAAATATTTGCACTGGATGCACAGGACAGGTCTTCGTGGCAAAGGGAGAGGCCTACGTTCAGCAGTGGACTTCCTTAGGTTCATAATAATAATGTGGGGTTATTTTTAATGACATATAAACTAAAAGTTTTTCGACTATGAGTGCTTTTTACATAGTCTTAGTTTGAATATAATTTATCCACACTTATTACAATAAAATTTCGTTTTAATATCCTCATCGTAATACTTAAATTAAGCCACTTTTAAATGGTTTAATGTTAGCGGACAATCAGAGTATGAAATTGCAATTTCATGACGTGCCACGAGCGCAAATACCAGGCTGACATAAATCGATGGAGTAAGACGATAACGAGCCATCATCCGGCTGGCCGCTGCCGGCGCGCACCAAATTACCCGCCTATTAGATGCGGGTTACGTGAGCAATATGTAAACTGAAGGCTGGCCTTTGATACCACAAGTTATAAACGCAAGCGGGCTTTCCTTCAATCATTTTTTATCAATTAAAAAAGTCACCAATCTATTTAAACTTTAACATTATTATAAAATAATACATAATAAAAACGGTAAACACTCACATATTTATCTGGTGCTGACACCAGCTTAGAAAAATTACGTTCTTCTTTCATCGTTGATGGTTACTATTTTTTTTATGTTTGTATACTAAGCAGCTGAGATATTAAGATCATTTAAGCTTATAGATAATTAGAAATAGAATCAGAAAACGCGGCTGAATATTTTTTTTAAGGTCCATAGAAACTTAAGCCATAAGTACTCGAAAGGAAATCAACTTGGATTAATTATTTCTTCGTTTGGGGAATTCGCTGTCGTCTGTTACGTGACGCGTGAGTGCAGCCGCTGTCAATGGGCTCGTATCAGATTGACGTGCAACAGCGCGCGACGAGGAAGGGTGTTGCGATTTCGTTGCGTGAGCGCCAGAGCCCGTGTACGATCAAGTCACGGTAGGATTACAGTCATGCGATTAATGGATAGATCATTGGTTTAAGTTGAATTTAGTCATGTTTTTGAAGTTAGTGTTATTATAATAGAAATAATTATCTTCGAATAACGTAAAATATATCTGCTGATACCGCACCCAACCACCACCAGTTGTGTAACATGTAATACAGTGCGTTGTAATATAAAATGTAAATAATAATGTTTGCAGACCAGCATGACAGTTCTTCAACAAGTTAGCGTACCGTTTTCTCAAAGGCCGGCTGCGTGGTTTCTCTTGTATTGCGGAAGTATATTCACTTCGTGGTCCCGCTACGAGCTTGCTCCCTTCTCTGATAAAAATATTAAGTAAATAGAAATTAAAAATGTTATGTAATTACTGTGTAGAATGTCAGTAGAAATATAAGAAGCGAGCGTACCTCGATCTTAAAGGCCGGCAACGCACCTGTGGTTCCTCTAGTATTGCTGATGTCCATGGGCGTCGATGATCGCTCTTGTGATCCCGCCGCTCGTTTGCCCCCCTTCTCGTATAAAAAAAAATAAGTCGTTGTTGCTATGAATTATCTTCTTAACTTTGAACATTGCATCTCACTTTCAGTAAAACCTTGTTCTATACAATTCAAAGTTATATAAGTCTTTTGTGTCCTAACAATGATGATAATGGATTCATGAAATTACGTCTCTTGTCCTCCTTTTGCTTTAGACAACGTCAAAATCTTTTTAGTCCTTGTTATTGAGTGCGGAGTTTCATACTGTCATTACAAACTGAAACTTCAACAATTATAAAAAAGAATTACCAAGATGTACTTACCCGTATCTAATTTTTTTATGTTTTATTTCAGGTAAGCTGACAAATATCTAATTGGTTTTAGGCAAGTAAGTTTAATAAACAACATAATGCCCGTAATTCAAAGCGGTAGGGAGAGACAAGACAAGAAGATATCCTTTTGACAAAGTCTTGACACACCTAACCAGCCTCTACGCACACATACACGTCAAATGCAGTTGCTAATAGTTAACTTGGAAAATTATTAATGATGTTAAATTTTTTGCTTTTGTTTTGTTATCTTAATAGATGTATATTTGTAATAGGGCAATGTTCTGACTTAAAGAACAAGACGCGTACATTGTCTCGGAACCCTTCTTAAACCGTCAGTTGTCCCACCGCCGCAGCGGCCTCGCTAGATAAAGAATAGCTGTCCTATTTTTTTATATGAGACCTAATTCTTTTGCTGATTTTGAGGGAATTAATCTGAATGTATCTTTTTCAATCCGAGCCGAGACTACATTAAGACGTTGAAAGGTAGACTGTTTTATTCAATGAACTCTCCAATCGATTACAGCGGTTCGCTTGGGACCAGATTGAAAATTTTGGTGCTTCTTTTGTTTGAGTCATTTGGTATTATTTGTA
Source organism: Papilio gigon (assembly GCA_027563995.1). Classification (NCBI taxonomy): domain Eukaryota; kingdom Metazoa; phylum Arthropoda; class Insecta; order Lepidoptera; family Papilionidae; genus Papilio; species Papilio gigon. Next base: position 6,151,941 of record JAODUI010000007.1, on the reverse strand, counting down.
GGTTAGTACTACAAATATGTCATATGCGCTTTTAACTGGTCGATGTTTATACTGTTGTCGTATGTGTATAAATAATTTTCGACTTGAGAAGAACATAAATCTATTTTTAAAAATGGGAATTAGAACAAAGGGAAAAAAAATCGTCAACAGTTTTATTTAGATAAGAAATTTCTTGCACAAAAAACATACCGAGATTTATTGTCGAGTCATGAACATAAACTTTGCAAACATATTTCACGAACAAAAACACGTCGGTGATAGAATTTAAGACAATGTTTTCTCAGCGAATGAAAGCTCGCCATTTGAAGGGTTGTTCGTGAAGTGGCCTTTACTATTTGCATATTCAAAGTCGCGGATTCCGCAATAACTTTGGAGTTTCAGAGGGAAATTCTTGTATAAATATTTATTCAGATTTATTAGTACACATTGTTTTTGTTTAACTTAATTTTGCGTTTGAATGACCAGAAGGTTTATCTATCCATTTAATGGTTTCCTTTTAACTTAACCATAATCCCTCATACTAAATCTACCCTAAGGGACTCCCTTTAATGATAATTTATCGATATTGACTGTGAATAAACATTGTTAACATATAAATTTATTGGTAAGTACCAGGAGGTCATAAATCGATAGAGAATAGGATGACATCGTGGCGGTTGACGCCAGGCGCAGCGAATTATCCGGCTATTAGGTAGACTACGTGCATCGGGTACGCGCATAAAATTGAACTGGATAGATTGAGGTCCAAGTTATTCCTGTACATGAAGTTGGATAATGTTATCTCATATACTTCCTCGTCTCACGAACAAGTATCTTGTAGTATCCATATTGAATGTAATTATTTAATTATTAGAGAAATCATTCTGAACATTCTTCGTGACATTCTTAAAAGTACATAAAATTGTATTAGAATTTTATGTCTTAGTTATTTCACATTCGGCGATAAAGTCAATGAGATGTTTTGGTTATTTTAATATAGAAGAAATTGATCTAAATTAGCCTTAATTATGTTTCATATTTATGTATTTCACTTAGCAAAATACCAAGTCAAAAATAGTTGTGTGTTCATTGAAATCTGGCCACGGGCGGAGTCAATTCCTTTTCATTTTGATCATCGACCAGAATATTTATAAACTTCCAGATGGCTTGTTGTGAATGCAGGCATAGTGAATAATGGAGCGTGTTATTGCCGTGGATTTCGTTGTTAAACAACGAACTACGAACAACGGAATCAACGGCGCAATAACTTTGTTTGTTTCGGCGAATGAACGGGAAACTGCAAATGGGATGCGGATTATTTGCTTTGGTCTGATTTTACTCATTTATTAGCTGTTAGTTGTTCCAGTGCGGCCTCGCCCGCACGAAATCCTAGAATAATAATTTTTGCAATATACTATGTACCCTTCAATGTACTAGAGAGATGGTGTATACCCTAAAATTTAGTGTTTACATAGCGTTGGTTTTCTACGCCTTGGTTGCTGAGATCTTACATAACGAAATTAAAGAATAAGATGTAACCCTTATGTTGTCATTAGGCATCCTTCGTGAAACTTAACTCAGAAAACCTTTACATATTTTGCTATTTTAGTTGTTTACATTTTTCTTTATTATTTTCACCAGTAGTAGTACTAAAACACTAGTAGTTTCATATCGCATTTTTTATTCCATTTTATTTTTAAGTTCAAATTGGAATCATGGAAACTTGTTGCTGCGAGATTGCATCTGGTCGGCATTTAGTGAAGCGATTCGATGGATATCTACGTCCATTCCTTCGGTTTGAATAATGTAACGTATTTGAGAGCGGTTCTAGCTATTTCCTTTTACAAAACTGCCTTCCGAATAGTTTTTTTTTAATCTATCCGTTACGAAATGAACGTATTCAGTATTCATATATTCAGAGAGTAGAACGTGTTTTCGTTTTCAAAATCATTTTATCAATGATAATTTTAATAATCTTTACAATAATACATGAACTGAAAATCTGTTCTCCTTTTGTAAGGAATTTTCTCGAAATTATACGCGAATATTAACACAGTTAAAGTTAAACACGGAGAAGAATTATATAAGGCTATTTTTTGTACATAATTTTTGATTATTGATGTTGGTCTTTTGACAAAAAAAACTAATAAAATATGGACTTATGATAAAATATGACTTAGGAATAATTTATTGTCGAACGCTATTTTTATTTAAAATATTACTTTATATATGTAAAAACAGACTGGCATAAACAAGCATTTACATTTACATTCACGTATAGATTCGGTGTACTTACCGACTATTTTCGTCGTGTTAAGTCGTCATCATCAGTAGTATAGCGTCAGTAGTATAATGTCTCATGAAAGTTTTAAGAATAGAACATTTACGTTACTTCCCGTCCTTAAACTAACTGAAACTAATTATATAAGCGAATGAAATATAAAAGGGCCTGAAAAGAAGCCGGATAAATTGCTTAAGTAAATAGTGCCTAATGAGTCTGGCTTTCTGAGCTATTATTCTCAATTAAGGTGATTATACTTGCAGGGGCGGATCACGTACAGTTTTTACGACCTGATCTTGTGCCTCCGAATTTCGGTACGGACCCTTAATTTTTATCCGACTCCTTTCAACCTTACTTAGTAGTACCTGTTTGTTGTAACAATGAGTTCTTATTTCTGTAAAAAGTGTTACTAAATGTATTAAAATGAAACATTTAAGAATATCTAAGGTCAAAAATAATTAAACTTAAAACACTGTAGGTCACACCAAAAGAGTTCAGGAGGTATTATCTAGTCGACATAGAAAGGAAATAAAAATTGACTAAATCTGCAATATATTTTTTGTAATAATATTATTAAAACTTTCGTGAGACATTTCACTATACTACTTATATCACCTCCCGGCGCGCCCTGCGAGCGCAGGCGCGCAGTGAGCGACGGGCCGCGAATGCGCTCGTGTACCAATCCCACTCACCTTGAAGTGTCCCCGATGTGCTCGAAACTAGTCGGTACCGACACCGATTTACACGTGAGTTAAGCCATTTTTACAAGTAGTATTTTTTGTAATAGTTAGAATGATTACTAATTATGAAGATTTCTCCTTCAATTTTTTAAGCAAACATTTGATTTATTGCCACAGCTGTTCCGAACATCTTAAAAGCTTTCTGCTCACGAAATACAGACAAAAAAAAATTGAGATAATATTTTCGCAAGGAATGGAAGTTTGGTATCGGGAACGAGGAGGTAAAGCGAAGTGGGCCACCTTCCTATTTGCATATTCAGAGCCCGACACACCGCGCACTTGTAGTTTGTCTGTCTGCTACAATTTTATATCTACAATGTTAAACTTGTATCGTTTGGGTACGATTTGTATGGACAAGATATTTTTAATCGGTAAAATTTAGTTTTTTTCAATCTCTTATTCAAAGTTATTTTTGGTGATTTGAGGAAAGGACATGATAGACCTCACTGTAAATTACTTCACCTATTAGTATTACATGAGGTTTCAGTTTAACGCGGCAATTAAAGAGGCAGAAATTATAATCCTTAAATGCCCATAAATGTATTCTAGTCTATCTAGTAACTAGTCTATTGTTAATTGGTCACCAAATAAGGTTGGCAACATGCAGGACGTAAAAATTAATCCGGATTCTTAAGGATTAAAAAAACTTCATACTATTTTAAGTGAGATAAATATGGAGATAATAATGTTAATTGATTATTTATTACTTCGAAATATGTTAGTAAAAATTAGAATACTGATAACTACAATGGTCTAGGTCACAATTCACGTCGTATTTAGCTCCAAGCCTTATGGATCTCAACGAGCAATAGTAAGTGCTATGAATACGGCCCAGTAAATTAAGACTATTAATACAATCCCGGTACACAGAGACTGTGAATATGGGAGTATACATGGTGCAAGCGCAGGTGTACTTCCCCATTGTTTGTGTCCTGAATGAGAATTGCAACCAGCGAAATATGAGATTATGTTTCAAATGTTATGAAATTTTAACTCAACATTTCTGTTAAACTATTAAAACTTTCGTGAGCCTTTTCACTACACTACTTATAAAACGGCTTAACTCACGTGTAACTCGGTGTCGGTACCGACTAGTTTCGAGCCCATCGAGGGCTCATCTTCAGGGTGAG
>JAODUI010000007.1:6129121-6147711 GCA_027563995.1 Papilio gigon | reverse complement strand
AACGGCTTAACTCACGTGTAACTCGGTGTCGGTACCGACTAGTTTCGAGCCCATCGAGGGCTCATCTTCAGGGTGAGCGGGAACGGTACTATAGCGAGTTCGCGGCCCGGCGCTCACTCCTTCAACATTTCTGATTAAATTCACTGATCACATAATTAGATTAATTATTAATGCAATTGAATTTCAAATTTCATATGAATTATGTAATATACAATTTGAAATAATTAATAGTACTTTGTTTAAATTAGGAATGATTATTGACTATGTTTCAATAAACGCGTTCATATTAAAATGTCTATTTGCAGATAGAAAGTAAACTATTTTTTTTTATTTAGTTTGACGTCGTTAACGACTGAGAGTCTATACAATTGTCTTTGTAGTTTAACAAGAGCGTTTCTTAAACTCATTACTTAACAACACAATGGTTCCTAAAGTGGTCCCAATGGAGCAGTAGTAGTTTTTCGGAAGAACCGACGGAGGTTTAGTACGCAGTTAACAAGATTATGAACTAACATTCATAACCCGGTGAAACTTTGGTGCTACGTTCAAAGTTAAGGGCAACTATAAACGTAGCACCAAAGGTTTCACCAAAAAATATTAATTGTTTGAAGGGGTCTACACGAAAGAAGTTTGAGAATCTCTGAATTGATGTAATAAAACCTGACAATTTCCTTTGTTTAATTTCGTTTCTTAACTGTTGTTAAGGAAACTAAATTTCTTTTTAAAATACTTTAATGTTACCTATTCCATTTGACACGATATTTCATTCTGTATTTAAGTCACTTTGGACTTTGTTTCCAATTATAGTTCTAATTTTGTTCCAAGAGACTTGAATTAAATTATTTTCCTCGGTTCCCCAGTATTGAATATTGGGTCGCAATTCTCCGAACTTATTTTCCTCATGAGAATTGAAATTCTGCGACAGTCGCAATTAAGTTTTTTTTTATTTTTGGAACGCTATACTATCTATATACATCACTTAAGGTGGATTTCCACTATTACTTTCAATTTGAGTTCAGCATTTTAATTAATTTTCTTTAAAGGAATCAGTACCCGGTCATAACACAGTGTGTCTGTCTTAAGGAATTTTCACACTAATGATAAATTAAATTTGGTAAACTAAATAAATCATTGTGCAAATTATCGAGTGACCACTTTTCATATGTCGACGTTGCCAGGGTTATACATATAGCTGGCAAGCTGCCCGCTACAGCGCGGCTACGGCTGTGCTACGTTTGTGCTACGGAAATTGCGCAATATACCACTAGAGTTGCTTCAAACTTTAGCAATTCCAAATTATCCGTTTTTATTTTTATTAAATCTTAAGCACACTGGCAGCAAAATTATTTCAGTCATCGCGTCTATTAAAAAAATACTGTAACGTCCATATGTGATAGTCGTGACTAATGCCGCAAAAATCCTGGTACAGTACGTATTACGTAGCATAAAATAAATTATAGACATGCATTTATTTTAATAGATATATTTCATTATGATTATTTTTACCTTATTATAATTCTCTGAGATTACACTAAACTAATTAAATATTACAGCTAACTCGCGTGTATTTGTTTAAGAGGAATTATTCAAATCTGTGCCGTGCTTGCTGAAATATTGCATAATAGTATAGATAAGAAGGTTTAGAAAATACATAAGAAAAACCTTTTGCGTTTCGTTCGATAGATAAATGTTGAAGTTTATTTTTCTTTCTTTTGAACTTGCGTACATAGAGACCGACAATCGTAAATGTCGCCCTTGTCTTCTTTCACGCAATTAAAAAAAGGTAATATTAGTTAACCAATCTAACATATACCATCGGGAGAATGAACGCAAAACACTATTGAAGCCATTTAATCGTTTGTATATGCATATCGTAGTTGTAGGATTAGTATTGGCGTCAGTTGGCCGGGTACCGAGTTAGCAGCTGACCGCAATGCGATATTTAACCGTTTGACTGCGTAATAACTGGCCCCGGCTTCACTATTATGCGGACGCCGCCCCGGCGTAATTTAGCATTGTTACGTTCAATCGGACAAACTCTGGCGGTCCGTTAATGACGTCACGTATGAGATACGGAGCATGTACATCACTATGTAAATTAATTATTTACCTTTGATCTCTTAAATTAACAGAGAATAGAAAATTTTGCAATGTTTGTAATGATTGTTTTAGAAATAGAGCAACGAGAGGTTTTTTTAACAGTCGTAACTTGAGTAAATAATCGAATATTTCATATAAATACCTAGGCAACAATACTGATATTTTTTTTTTACCAAATGTATGTACAATACGACTTAAAATAGTATTTTTTTTCTTACCTTATTTATAAACGTTTTTTTTTTACTTCTAATAGGCTTATTGTATTTATTTATATTTTATTATAAGAGAAGGGGAAAGACAATCGGCGAGATCACAAACGTGACCTTCAAAGCCCATGGACATCCGCAACAATTGAGGATCAGATGCGTTTCCGGCCTTTTTTTTTTAATAAAATAAATTCGAAATTCAAAAACGATCGAATGAAAAAGCGATTGGCGTTATTCACCAATGAGGTATAGACTTTTAGAGCGATTTATTTATTTTCACTGCCAGTATAGATATTTTATTTCCACAATCGATTCACTCGGAGATGGCGTTTTAATCTCTATTCACATTTCTACTGTCTACGTTTTATTGCTTTTGTTCTTTTGAAAAATTGACAAAGCATACCTACACAATTACAATTGCGTTTAATAAATATTAATATTTTATATACAAACTGAACATACCAATTGTAAGTTTTATTTTCAATTAACATCAGTATATTTATTTCGTTATTTGACTCCGTTGATCTGTTAAGTTATTTAAGTGAAATATTGTTAGGAAGGAAATATAATAATTGGTAATACTCACGTATTTATATTGATATGGTTTTGGCGGAGAAAAGTTTTGACACGCGTTAAAAGCCTTATATTTCCTCTGATCTCTTACTTTCTTATAAAACAATTACACTGAGAAATAAAAAATAATAATAAAAAAGAAAATGCAATGATGTGTTAAAATAATGAACTTTGAATGTTATTTAATGTTACATTGAGAGTCAGCCAGCCGTGTCGGAACATGCTTTGACGGTGGCTCCCTCTACATTTTGGATCGAAACGTAAACATTCGAGTTCATTTACAGAAGCGTGCCGAATTACGCCCTTTAACTTTTCCGTGTGAACTTTATAAAAAAAACAATTTTCTAGGTCAAAACAAATGCAAGTATAAATAAAAATCATTTAATTTTTTACTTAGTTTAAATAACATCCAGAATTGTTTTTAGCGATCGTTTTAATTCCTTATTAAATTAGCACTGTAAGTAATTCATCATCATTATCAGCCTTTGTCTGACCTATTCTGGACATAGGCCTTTCCCAATGCCATTATGAACATAAAATAAAACAAAACATGATCGTGCCTCAATATTTATATACTGTAGTTTAAATTTTAATGTAGCCCGCCGTCACAAAGGCTAATATTGTAAAAGGCAAGACTAATAGACAGCGAGATAGCACTTAACTTGCCTTAATCAAGTAGCTCTCGGCGCCCGACGTATCTGCCTTCTTTAAGCAGCGAATAATGACTTAATAGCTACGCTACACCGACCCTATATACAATAGAATTTATTTTTCTTTAATACAAAAAACAAAAGACAATCTAATATATGTAACTATCTTATTATGTCTTAGATATGACTGTGAATTGCCATATATTGATTTTTTGATTCTATTTAACTTAAATTTCAATTACCACTTTCACGAAAAGCCTCAATACATATTTGTCAAACGTGTACTGGCTTCCAATATATTCCTCGTCTGACGGAGTAAGAAAAGACTAAATAAATTCACGTTTCTGTTGAAAGAAAATTAGAAATGTATAGAGGAATTAAATGTATTAAAAGTTTCTACCATAATAGTAACAATGAAGCGACCTTTGTAACAAAACGCTTTATTCTCTGTCGCATTGCCGCGCGTTATTTAAGAGGATTTGAAGTGAATTCGTAACTTCCTAATGAGAGCATATCCGTAGCCGGCGCCCTTTGTGTCCCCATATGACTACTAAAGTCATTCATTGTCTCACAATAATAGAGTCTAGAGTCACAAAAATAATTAACATATCAAATACGTTGTTTGAGATAACGAATGTTATGTTATAAAGAAGGCAAGGGAAAAAAATGTTTTCGCATCATATGTATTTCATTAATGTTTACATGTAAATCACAGACATTATAGAACGGTCTGCGGTAATTCCAAAAGAGTACCACTGCTCCTTAAAGAAGCGTACCTCTTTCTCAAAGGTCGGCGATGGATCTGTTATTCTTATAGTATTGCAGATGTCCATGGGCGTGGATGAGCTTTGAGATCTTATTAAAAAAGAAAATATTCGATGTCATAAGAATTTCGTATAGTGTCTTATTTAACTGTAAATTATATCGCATTTTAGTTTACTTACATAATACACCATGACGAAACCAAAGATCAAACATTTAAATTACTGAAATTCAGCACAAGGAACTGGAATATTTGTACCTTCAAGTGATTTACCAAGCTTTCTCTTTTGTATAATCAATCTTTGGAATAGCGGTTTTTAAATTGATTGCTTTTAAGATAGAACCAAGATAGATTTCATTCGAAGAAATTTTTCCTTTTTCTATTTTAAACATTTTTAAAATTCATTCTCTCTGAAGTCATTCTTTGATAGTTCAAAAGTAGTTGAAATATTTATTTTATACGTATTGTAAAATTTTTAAATTAGTAAAACTTTTGTTTAAATTGATTCAAGTGCAAGCTAGCACTAGCGTTAGCACTCACAAACATTAGTAATACTCACAGTGAATTACAGTGAAAGAAAATCTTTATTTACTTTCTTTAGATAGGTAGGTCTATTGCTTGCGTTTTACCGCATTCAAACCGTAACTACGGCGTATGCCGCTGCGCCGAATCATCGGGAGCTTAAAAATGTTAATCGTGGCAAGAATCTTGTTTCTTACGAGCATTAGATCTCTCTCTGCCATAGCTACTATAAGATATATTAATAAACTTTATATACTTTCGGAAAATTATTGAAATATCTAGAATTCTATAGAAGTTTTTTCCCGATATGAAACTTGGGAAGCATATCTAAGTTTGAGCGAACAAATTAAGCAAAGAAATCGAAGTATTGCTTACTTACACTGAAAACTGCATCGGTCGATGAATATAACCTTAATGATGAAGAAAGTTTCTCGTTGTTTAATCTATGGAATATTAAAATATATAGCGTTATAGCAATTTCCTTTGTTGCTTAGACCGTACTACTATAAATTAACTTTCGTTACTTGTATGTTATTCTAACACGCTTCTAAAGTCCGTTATACAATTCAGTGATGTTTAAAATTTGCCATAAAATAATTTCACTATGAATTAAAGCTCGTAACCTCAATAAATCAATTTGTAAATTCTGAAATGACCCTCTTTTTACGGCCAACGTCTGTGCCAAAGCTCGCGCCACGCTATCGGCTGGCACGATGCCACCGATTACATTTGAAAAGCTATATCACATCATTTTTACCGTGTTAAGTGCCAGATAGGGATAATAGTCATATCCAACGTGTTTTAAAGCATTAGATTGAACGTGGCGAACTCGTGTAATTTGAATTTAAAGTTAATTAGGTCATAGATCTCATCCAACAGTTTTAGCGGTGTCATTATTGAGAGCATACAATAGTGTAATGATCGCTACTTCCAAAGATAATATTTAAGTAGTGACAGGAAATATCCACGCGAATCCAGTACGAACCACTAGTCTATATAAGCGATGTCCACAATTTTATTACTTCACTCATGTTTTATGTAAACTTAATATTAAAGCTAAACCATAAATATCGTGAACAAATTAGGGTTAAGTACCACTTAACCTTTTATGGGCATTGCTCAAATATACGACGAATCCATCAAACGATATTATGATAATCTTTTAGCGTGTATCATACAATTCGGATCATAATATTTTTGCAAAGCGCCTGTAAACTACATTTGTATGCGTTCTTGTAGTCTTCAAGACTAAGTTTGTATTTCCAAGTCACATCAGATTCCACTCTCGCAGATGACAAGGTTCATCATTGACGGATATCATCGCGTTATTCAAAATTTCTAATAGTTTAGGAACAATCATAAAAAATACAAACATAGTTTACAAGACCTTAGTTTACATTACGCTTATGCCCTTATTTATGTTTTTCCAAAAAAATCAATACATCTTGATCAAGTTGTTCTTGATATAGACCAAGTGAAACTTTGGAAGCAGCAACTCAATATATTTAAGTCATTCCTAGATAGAGCAATTCTCTTGGCGTATGTCGAAGTTGAAGATTTTTATAAAATTGTGTTTGCTTTCAACGCCGGCGCCTCTCGTGATCTCGCGTCGCCGTGTGCCGACAGTTCGCAGCGCCGATGCACCTCTTTATTTGATCACATGATAATAAGCTCACAGTATAAAATATTATGGAATATTTTGTACAAGTACCAGTATTTATTTAAAAAAAAATACTGCAACTTTTGTTGAAATTGTCGTTGAATACAACACGACCGTCTCACTTTTTTTAGAAAACAAATGACGATCCTGTTCTTATACTGGTGTCATTATAAATTCACAGTTATTTAGAATGAAACTGCAAGCTACTTTCTATTTTCTATTAAAAGTAAACGACTATGTATTAATAACAATTCAATACGCGATAATATTATAATTAATTATTTTCCTTCCGTCTGAAAGCAATTTAAAAACTCATTTATTCTTTTAATAAGGCCCACTTAAATGCTTTTGGTGTCACGAAAAGAATGACAAGAGATAGCCCGCAGGCTCTCAGACCCACTTCTCGAAACGCTATCTGAGTTTTAATAGAGTTTTCTTTTAAAGGCGAGGCCGGGACGTTTAGATAAGCCCGCGCCACTCGCCGACAGATGGCGTAGACGCGTTAATAAGAAACTTTTCCCTGCGTCAGCGGGTCTAGTGTGACCTCTCCGGGCTCTAAAAACTTTCGGAAGCTACCCTTTTATTTTAGGAAATGAAAGAAACGTCTTCAGTGTTCAATTTTATTACCCAATAGAAATAATTTAATTGTTTTTTCTGACGCAAAAAGTGCTTTGAAGGTTTGAATTTGAGCTTTTGAAGCTTGTATGGTAGCTTTCTTTGAAAATTAGTTGTGAACGGGACTTCATGTTGCCAATGGGCTCGCGTTGATAAGGGCAAGGTACATAACCGGTGTCGTGGGCGCGCTGATAAAGGCGCTATTGCGTCAGACACTGTCGAGCGGCCACTTCAAAGAGATAAAACAGGCGCATTTCAACGTCGACAAACATCGCCGCCGGTTAACGCCTCGTTAATGTCCCAAGTGTTTTCTAAACGCTTTTTATTTTTCTAACAAAAGTCGTTGTCATTGAAAAATTTCGGGAAAAAACCGTCATAATTTTTTTTTTTTACAAGAAAACAGATTACGGGTGATACACGGCTACTGAAATAGCGGCTTTGCGAAGTGTTTATTTTTTTTATATACCAATAATCTGTCCAATAATCTGTACGATTCGATTGTGAAGTTAAAACTGAGTGTTTCGGAGAAAACAAAATATGCTCAACACTATGGCTTTATGTCTTTAAATCAATAGTTTTTATTAACAGCAGATTTTTGTCAATCTCCTAATATTTCTTTTATTATTCCAACTATGCTTTAGGCTTGTGCCAGGAAATGGTTCACGACAATAATCGAAAGGCGGGATTCGAAGTCTCAACCACGTGGTAGGAAATCCGTACCCTTAACCATTAAGCTATTAGCGCTTATAGTATTATACATTTCTTCTGTGTTCTAAACTAATGTAATATTCAATTTATTGTTGGAAACTCAACAAATGCGTGCAAACTATATTGGAGTTGGAGGTAACTTGTACAATAAATGGCACCTCGCCGACATTTCATTTTATGTTAAAACTTACCGCAATATACAAGTGCACAATGACAATGCGGTTATTCTGAAAGCCTGGCCCTTTGTTTAAGTGTGGGGTGTTTGTTCTATCCCCTTGTTAACATTTTATTATAATACGATACTTTTTATTGTACCTAATACCAAAATATTAAATACAAAGTAAATCTTACTTCTTACTTATAAATACAAAAGTTTATATCGATGTATCGTAAATCAACACGCGCTGGGCCAACGTGGTTGACGTTTAGGCACCCCTAATAAATGGGTATGCTCCAAACACCTCAGTGGGGATGTATAGTCAGCTGCTGATGAGATAGATAACTGGGTAACTTTGTTAGGTAAGATTAACTAAAAGGTTCTAAATTAAATTTGGTACAAAGATTTTTTTATACGAGAAATAGGCAAACGAGCGGCGAGGTCACATGAGCGATCATCGATGCCCATGGACACCTGCTATACCAGATGAAACAGAGATTCGTTGCCGGCCTTTGAGAGTGAGGTGCGCTCGCTTCTAGAAAGACCCTAAAATTGTTTTGATTGGAACATAGGCTACTTACTTAGTTACGTTTTACGTAGTCATAGTCGCAGGCGAGCGCAAGTGATGTAATAAAAATAAAACCGAAAAGTATAAAGAAAGTTTGTCATATCTCCTTGATCTAAACGGGCTCTTTTAGATAAGAAAAAGTTTAGTTTAAAGGGACAAAGTTTTACGGAAGGTAAACACAAAGTTGGACAACAGAGGAGAAATCTCGAAAGCTCCTTGGGCTTACGTCGGCATTTCTCTTAAACTTATTTACTTAAGTTTATATTCAAATTATGTAGCTGTAGTGGCGGAAGTAACTTAGTTAGAGAAATTGTTCCTTGTGCGTACTGCAAAGGATTGGAACAATTTGCTGGCGTCAGTTTTTCATACAAATATGACCTCGGAGCCTTTAAGAGTAGAGTGAATAGGCATTTGTTAGGCTTGCGTGTATCATATTTCGACTTCATCACCACTTAATATTAAGCGGATTAGCGGTCAAGCACTAGCATATCCATCGTGAAAAAAAATCAATTGTGGCAATTTTGTCGACACATTTTTTTTTTTAAATTGAATATGTGCAATGAATAAAATTACATATTTCAATATATCCCTTACGATATGTTACTCTGTTTTGTCAGATGTGTCCACTCGTGACGGTTTCTGTCTAGTTTATTTTTTCTCAAAGTTTATATTTAGTGCGTTCATATCAAAAAAATTCTTCGTCAAAGGCGAGTCGCGCCGCCGACCACAGCCCGCCTTTTTCTTGTCTCCCAAGCTGCAAAAACCACGGCTCGCTGCCACTGAAAGTATTCCAAGTTTCTTATATAACTTTTTTCAACGCGTGTAATTTTCGCCGCATGAATTAAATTTCGAGTTACACTTTACCCTCCGTGTGCTAAGGAACGTTAGGAGGCGTGTAAAATCTGCAAAACTTTTTTTTTTAAATTTTGGATGAATAAAATTCATTTATTAACAATTTTTTAAGACTAAGCATTCTAAGTTGTTTATGACTACTGAAATATCTCGCCAGTATTAATAATAGGCTTATATAAAATCTTTTTTTATACATATAAGAGAGTATTGCAGGATTTAGTAAACTAGCGCTTACCGTCTTTCAACGACATTCAGTTGGCATCGATGGGATCGTGGTTAAACGTTAATTTAGTAACCATAAAATAGAGACGGGGGAAAACAAGCGGCGAGATCACGAGGTGATCATCGACGCCAATGGTCTTCCGCAATACCAGAGGAACCACGAATGCCCTGCTGAACTTTGACAGAGAGGTACACTGTCTGCCTCGATGACGATGACAATTAACGACTCCGAATTTGGGAGTAACTCGTTTTAACACTATTTTATATTACGTAATCAGATAGTAAATAATTTTAAATGGTTGTTATCTAAAAGGGTTTCATGTTACGAATATTTCACAGTTTAAATGAACACGATTCTCTACATAGATTTGTTGATCTAAAACCAAAAGCAACGATCGCTTTAGAAGTCAATAACCATTGTATTTAAGCGTTAAAAGTCATTCCGCGTCCCACTCCATCGGACATAAATAACGGCCTGCAACTGGATATAGGCGTAATAAATAAAAAACAACGTAAAAGCTAAATAGAGCATTCGTTTGTAAAGCGCCGGACACCTATCGTGTCATGTTAACTTTTACTGTTACTGTTCAAATTTAAAGTTCAACTTCTGTACGCAGTACTACTTATAAAACGGCTTAACTCACGTGCAACTCGGTGTCAGTACCGACTATTTTCGAGCCCATCGGGGGCTCGAAAGTAGTATAGGGGCTCGTAGTATAATGAAATGGCTCACGAAAGTTTTAATAGTTTAATTCTGTACACAGTATCATTAAGTGATCGTTAAGGATAACCCATAGTGTAGATTTAGTACGAGAATTCTACTTAATGTAATCAAACAGACTAAGTATATATTAAATGTCTCCGAGTTCGGCAGTAAGTTTTTTTAATTGAAAAACAATAAATTAACACTTACTACCTTTATTGTTAAGGTTTTTTTTGTAGTAATCTTTCAAAAATCTTTGTTTTCAGTGTGAGTTTATTTAATAACTTACTAGAATATTGAAAGTGGGATTTAAAATAACGTTATCTTTACAGTCGAGGATGTTGTTGTTTGTTTTCCGTTTATATGTTATAGATAAACCAGTAAAATCTTTTATTTTTATCCGCAGCCGCGCTGTTGAATTAAATTCAATTTTTCTCTAACTAGTGTAGGTTTATGAAAACACGAGAGCATTAATAACTGACTTCTACGAACGGCCATGTTGAAATTGAAAAATGTTTTACCCAAACATTGGACCTTTTTACGGTGGTTCAATCCTACGTAGATATCGATAACAATTTTTTTTCTTTATATATAAAAAAGAAAGAAAACCTTGATTGCCACAAATGGAAAGAAAAATACAGATACAAAAGTAAATGAAAATAGGCATGAAAAACGACGTACATAAACTTACCCTGAATGCTGTACAAGGTGAATGACACGTCCACATCGCAATCACATAGCTGGCAGCCGACGAACAAATTAAAATTTCAACTCCGTCCGTCAAACGCGCTTCCCGGCGGCTTCTATATTGACTTTATTCGTGCGCCCTGTCACTTATAAAATCTTCTTGCAAAATATATTTTTTTAAAATTGATATGAAAAATGTTACTTGTATTTATAATGGAGATCATATAATTGATTCGAAGCGCCAATAGCCTAATGGTTAAGGGTACGGACTACTGATCTACCAGTCTAGGGTTCCAATCCCGCATTACGAGTATTGTCGTGAACTATATACTAACACAAGTTTTTTAACAAGCTTTCTTACCAGGAATGGTTAATAGATAAATTAGTGATTTAACAAAAATCTAGTAATATTTTACAAAAAAAATTACAATCGTACTTATTTTTTAAAAACGACATCTTTTATTCTGTACTCATTAAAATAACACTTTTTGTAACAATAGTGTAAACTAATGTTACTAGGAAACTGTAATCAGTCTCTCAGTGATAGATTCTCGAAATGGAACATCAAATTTACTGCAACAGTTGAAACTCACGCTTACCCCTAATAGAACTCCACGGGTAACAAATTGTTTTAACCAAATTAGTTCTGCACTGACCAAGTCACCTATCACAACTTCCGCCGCAGTCGTGCTACGGGCTAATCTAATTTTGTCAGCAGAGATCTAATGAAAAACACGTGAACCTTTAACTTGATTTTGGTATACATCCCGATCTGTTTGAATTAGGATACGTGCCAGCGTTTTTTTTTATAAATGTTAAATAGATTAGACCTAGTTACTGGCTGAACACTACTCTATTCTTTGGTAACAAAGTGGAAGAAAAAAAAGAAATTATTTTTTATACATATTTGACAAACTCATCTTTAATAAGATAACAAAATTATATTATATATATTCCTAAAGAAACCTAAAAATCTAAACTAAACACCGTTTATTTTATAGAGCTGGTTTAGAGCTAGTATTCTTAGTTCTAGATTTATTCATTCTATAATTATAGGACTTTTTAGTGACCTGGATTGATTGCTCTTGAGTGTAGTAATAAAGATTCGCTTAAAGAATATCTAAAATTATCGAAAATCTAAAATTTTCCTAACAGATGAATTCAACTTTTAACGTATTACAATAAGTTACAGTCCTACACTATTCTTCAGCGGGTGGCATTGATTTGAATTGCAGATTGCAACATTCGTGTAAATAAAGTATTGTTTCGAAACTTTCCAGACAATTCAATTTTGCAACAACGCTTTACACCGCCGCTCAGTAGCTCGTCGTTTTAAAGTAACTATTTTTATCAAATAGAAACTAACGCTTGACCACGATCCCACACGATGTCATCAATTTACTAAACAGTCAATGTTTTTCGCACTAAAGAAAAAATGAACATTGCAATTCCAACGGTTCTTTTAGTGTTGCTTATTATTATCAATTTTCTAATCATACTTACTAATCCACAATTCGTAATTAAGGGCGGGCTTGTAAAACCAGATAAATTGAAACTTTAAAAAAACAATGCAAGCAAATCGAATAGTAAATATAATAAAGTAATTTAACCATACACCAATAGCCCAATTAAGGGTACGGATATCTATTCGCGTGGTCGAGAGTTCGAATCCCACCATTGGACTATTGTCGTAAACCATATCTTGGCACAAACCTAGAGCTTAGTGGGAGTGCTAAAAGAAATATTCGTAAAGTTACAAAAATCTACTGATATTTAAAAAAGTAAAAACTTAAAGCTTTTGTCAAGAAGACAATTACTGGTTACTGGCGAGAAACGAAATACAAACGAACTTTTGTTTCATCAAAATAAAAAGTGGAACAAGGAAATAAGAAAAGAAAATTTATAATCAATAATATCGGTGCAAGGCGGCGGCGGGTACTCGCCAGTTGGCCGCGTCGCTCCGCTATCGTTGCACTTTGAAAACTTTAATGAAAGTTATTCACCCCAGTTGTGTTACTTTCACGATGTTAAAACAATTTTTAAATACTAACAAAATGTCAAAAGAATTTGACAAATTTTTTGTTTACATTTGAATTGTAAAAGCGCAGGCTATTCTAAACTCTATATATTTGAATGTAATAGATTCAAGTGTCAGCTTTAAACGTTTTGTAAAACATTAATATTTAAGAGTTTTTCGCCCGTAAACATTCTCTGGCGAACTAAAAATATTTTGCCGAAGTATAATCAACTTGATTTCTGTAAACAACGTATGTCAGTATGAACATTCATTCTAGGAAACTCTAACAAAATTAATGTAAAAATGGCATCGTATATTCAAAGTAAAATTCTTTAATGTCAGAAAACAAAGTTAGAAAAATCCTTTTTCAAACTTCAACCATTCCCGTGAGTAATGTCATATTTCGATATAAAATATGACATGAAACAATATGAAATAAAGAGGCCGTCGTAAGAGTAATGTGCTCGTGGCCATTCCGCACCGGGGCGTCCGGAGTTTGATGCATGATGTTTGGATACCGACGTATTTTGTTTTAGTTACGTAGATTATATTTGATATCGAAGTGATACTATCTCTTTGCTAGCATTTACAGAATTATGTTTTATGTTATTTATGCTATAAGCAAAAGTTTGATAAATTATTTATATGAAGTTAATTTTCAAAATGATATCCGTTTCTATGTATTTTAAAAGTAAATTTCTTTTTCGGTCGAAACCAATCCAATTTTAATACATTACCGTAGCTTACATCCGTCGACGTAATACGTTGTAATACGGAGTCGCGACCACGACGTACAACGGAATTCAATTTCATCGCCTGCTCAGAAAAGCCTTATGAAAATATAAGAAGCTTTACTTGATCAAAGCCTTAAGAACGCATAAATGTTTTTATAGCACAGGAAAGTGTAAAAACACGTCCTCGCCGTGGGTTTCTACTGTCGTAATCTTATTAATATTATAAATATAACTTTGGATAGATGGATGGTTGTTACGTATCTCCAAAAAGGTTAAACCAATTTCGATGAAATTTGACACAGAAGGAGACCGCGCAGACGAAGTCACGGGCGACTGCTAGTTCTTATCTTAATTTTTAAAACAGAATCATGACTTCTGCTCTCGTATATCTTGGAATATAGAAATGAAAATAATGCGCCAATAGCCTAAATGGTTATGGATAACATAATAAAAAACGAACTCCGCTATTCGACTATTGCCGTGAACCATGTCCTAACACAAACTTTCTCAAGTTTACCAGGAATGGCTAAGAGAAATATTAGTAAATTAACAAAAATCGACTGATATTTTAAAACAAAAAATAGTATTAAACTATAATGTATCCGAACACAGATAGTTTGCAATGTACAAACCACTTCCCCTTTTTTATTTGATTGAAACAAAGCACAAAGGACGTGTTGTAACTAAATTGGCTCCACGGAAGTAACATTTAACTCGCCACGCTCCCGAAAGTTAGCCGTTGCCGGCATCACATGTTAGATTAGTTTTCGATTTCCCTCTACCAACTTAGTTTCCGGTTAAGTCAATGGCTATCCTATAGATTTAAGGGATTTTAACATATTAACGGATATTCTATTGTTGATACGTATTCGTTTAACGCTACCTCGAATTATTCCTCTAGTAAGTCTACATTTGTTTTTCGAAGATTAAGCTTTAGTTGTAATTAATCTAGGATCTTCAAAACATTGCGACCAGGTTACCGTCACCAATCTGCTTTTTTCCCTACCGCGCCGACACTACCGAGGGAAAAGTGTACACTGGTTACTTTTCCATACAACTCTGTTAGCTTACAAAACTGAATTCACACTCCTACACATATCCTCTTTCACACAATCCATCCACACGTTCTCGGTCCGCCTCTACCTTAGTGGTCATCCACATTTTAACTTATTACCTTGATGTTTATGTGACGTTATTTTGATTTTTTAAGGCTAGTATTTATATAAGCTGAAGTTTTTAAATTTAATATACGCTTCGTAAATGAAGTTAATTCAGAATTGAGGGACGACGTCCTGAAATATTTATTATCTGATAAGTCACCTTCAAAAACTCCTCGCGGAAATTAATCCAGAGTCCCGAAGAAGATTAATGTTTCTCTCCTGATATTTATGGTAAAAGTATTTTGGAACATTACTTGAAGTAAAAGTTGTAATTTTCTTCAATCTATATTACCATCTTTTAGCTGTAAATACATTTACTTGACAAATTCTCTTTTATAATGTTTATTACGTTTTTTTTAATATGACGTTATTTAAATAGATGTCGGAAAACCATTACGTATTTTATTTTATGTATAATATTTTTCTATCGATACTAGTTAGTACCAGAATATATCATTGACAGTAATTTAGTTCTATTAAATTTTAAACTACATTGTAACTAACTTTAAAACAGGTTTCAAACGTAAACCTCTGTTTAAAAACATATTTAAACATTAATGTTATGAGATTTAATTTGCTTCTGTCGCATAAATTTTCATATCTCCGATACATTTTAAACGTTATCCCGTTGTGTTAAGAGATATAATTGAAAGGCGGCTATAATACATTGTGTTTACGCAATACACCAACCCGGCGCAACTGTAAAGCCTCCACTCGTAAAAATTCCAATCGCGAAGGGAATCATACTTTACGACTCGGAGCGGCTCTACGACGACAAAATGAAAACTTTCCACTCGACGATTTCCTACCGACGATATTTCGACGAGCTATGAATATTTCAAAGTATGAGGAAAGTCCTTTAAGCTTCGAAATTTCTTGAATTTTGTTTTTGAATGTATTTCTTATTATATTTATATGATATAATATTAAAAATTCATATGGTTTCACATTCTTCATTTGAAAAAAAAACATTTTTTTTTATACAAATTCTTAACTATTGAAATGCCACGGTTGTAACAACGAGGGAAGTCATAGGCATAAAAATAATCCTCTCAATATTTGAAAGCAAAATGTTAAACCACAATTCTATCTTATAAAAGCGTCGTGTTCGCAGCGTATCTCGTCGCCTGATATTTTTAGCCGACAGTCTTATGTGCTTTCGAGCATTACGTCCCTTACCTACAAAGGAAGCGCTCGCTCGCCGCTCGAGTGTTTACAGTGGCCCCGTGCCCGCGACACTCTATATACATAAAAAAAAGCAATACGCTTTTGACACGTTGCTGTTTTATTGGTGTTGACGGGAACTTCTAGTCAAGGTAAACTAAAAAGCGATTCATCGCAGTACAATAAAAGTAAGTCTTTAAGTCCATTTAAGGGTGTTATATCATAATAATAGCTAACTTTTAAAATACCTATATCTTAACTTTATAGGTTTGGGAGGTATAGGTATTTTAAAAGCGTCGTTCTTTTGACGGAGAGTGTATTCACATTTATCATCATCACCATCGCCATCCTTTTCCTGTTCACTGCTAAACATAGGCCTTCCCCAATGCCTTACATAATCATGATAAAGTAATTTATTAAAACCCGAGAAATCATTAATTTAACAATGAAATATCGTCAAAGAATTTTCATAGCGTTTTGTTAAATATACGATAACTTTATCAATTGTTCCTCCGTTAAAAATGATCGCAAGCTTTTCAAACAGATAGGACATTGTCGGCCGGGATATAGCGAGCACTTAGCTCTGACGAATGTTCGTAACGGCCCTGACCCACGATGAAAGGCGAGACACTCCCCAGCCAATATATCAAACAGTTTCGACGAACGACCATCAAATTTCACGAACTAATGAATCTACATTTACATAAAACCCTGGAATTCTTAAAGAAAATTATACTTTTTGACTACTCTATTAGTTTTTATCGTCTTCGGCATTTTACGTACGTTTAACAACAGCAACGATTCTCTTTTATTTTTCTTTCCTTCTGTACAAATTATTTCATTATTTCATCTGAAATTATTCGTAAAACTTTACACATAAACATTGAAGTGACCCTGCTATGTTTATTTTCTGTAAAACAAATATTTGCAGTCGAATAAATGTTATGTTTGGACCTTATAAAGTCAATTATAAAAGTAAACAATGTAGAAGCCTTAATTACGCCTTCTGGTTATTGTCTGTTAAAACTCTACTTGTGAATCCCTAATTTTATTTCCCACTATAACTTAGGTGGTCATACGGGATCACTTGATCGACATCTATCGCACCTAATTAGAAAATTAGTATCCTCTTCGTACCGCCCACTATACGTCCCCATTAAGGGCTCAAAGCCTAGCCTATTATGAGGGGAGATTCAGCCATAGTCAACTACGCTAGCCCAGTGCGAGTTGATTGACCTCACGCATCTCTTTGAACCATTTCGCAGATATATGCTGGTTGCATCAAGAAGTTTTCAAATGTACATATGAAATTCTAAAAACACGTTGGTACATGGCGGGAATTGAAACTGGACAATGTCGAGTACGCTCCGGTCAGGTCAAGCGCTTAACAACTGCGCTCCCGACGCTCTGATAATTAGTATAGATTTATGTTTTTTTCTATATATCAATTAATATTGGTTAAGCAATTAACATACAAAGATGAACCCCCAAAGACCAATTACAAAACCGTAATAGATTTACCGAGTATGAAATAAGTATACAACAAATATTTAATTGCTTAACAAAGTTGCCATTAGAATTCCCTGAACGACCATGTATCAATCGTTAATTAGTAATAAAGTAAATATGTTTTAATTAGGATTGTCATAAACAAATGAGAATCGGGACTATCCAATGGGGAATTATCTCAACTAATTCGTATACGAAAATTTATTTATTCAATCAAAAGCGCCCATAGTCTAATAGTTAAGCTTACATATCACCGATTATGTGGTTGTGAGTTCGTATCCCATTCGACTATTGTCGTAAACCATATCCTAGT
This sequence comes from Papilio gigon, assembly GCA_027563995.1. Taxonomy (NCBI): domain Eukaryota; kingdom Metazoa; phylum Arthropoda; class Insecta; order Lepidoptera; family Papilionidae; genus Papilio; species Papilio gigon. The sequence goes on along the minus strand of JAODUI010000007.1, from coordinate 6,129,828 downwards.
ACAAGTCTACAGCTTAATTAGAGTGGTAAAAGAAATATTAGTTATTTAACAAAAATATTTTAACAAAAAAGAACGACAAAACACGAAATAGTTTAACTGTACAAACAGTATCGTTAAAGTCGTACAATTCCTTTCGTTAAATCCAAAGTAATCTTTAATTAATCCTTTTAAAGGATTTAGATGCACTTAGCACTCAACAAAATAAGCCAATAAAACTGTATTCAGCTCGGAATTATTTCACCTTTTATTACATTCCTTTTGCATGAGCGAATGCTAGGCAATTTTTGGCAGATAATTTATATGTTGTAACGATGGTTAATAGCAAACCTCTGAGTGGTCAAGTCTCACTCAGAGAATGATGCAGTTAACTCATGTGTAGACCGACTAGTGTTGACACTAGTCGGTCTACACGTCACTCTGGTGAAGGACCCCTGAAGGGCTTGAGCCCTTCAGGGTTCACCAGAGTGACTGATCTACACTAAGTCTACTTAAGGACTCTGAGTGCATTAGTGTACTAATATGAATCAATTCTTATCGCATGCCTTATATTACAATTTTGGATAGTTTTATGTTGTGTTACTTGTGACGCCGCTATCTCGGCATGCAAAGAACACGAGCGCGCCTTGTGCAAACGAATGCGCGTGAATTATTCATCTCGCAGTTTGATATACAATAACATTGAGTACGTGCTTCTAGTGATTTTCATT
>JAODUI010000007.1:6114520-6129021 GCA_027563995.1 Papilio gigon | reverse complement strand
TGCGGACGGCAGGAAGTCGTTGGATGCGGAAGGCGGAGGACCGCATACTGTGGAAGGCATTGGGAAAGGCCTATGTTGAGCAGTGGGCAGACAAGGGCTGTTGATGATGATGATGATGAACATATAATTGAAATAACATATCCAGTAATTAGTAACATCATTGGTAGGCGCTAGAGGTATTGTAACATTTTTACTATTTAAGTTCCAACGTAATTTTATGAAACTGCAGCAAAAATAATTGAAATAGCCTAATGTATACTAATAGTATAAAAGGAAAATTTAAGTAATCCAATAGTTTCATATCAAACGAAGTATATTCTGTACCCTGGCAATACCAGTGTTCTCTCAAATGTATTACAATTTATCATCTGACTTCAACAAGATTGGTATTGAAGTCCAACTATTTCGAAGTTCATTTTTCCCACACTAAAACAATTACGTTAATATTTTTTGTGATTGCACTAGACGGTGGCGTAGTTTTGTTTTCTGCCCGGTCTGATAGCCATCGCCACGTGCTCGGCCCGGCGAGCTGGAGGGGCCGGGGTCCCGCAAGGCACGTGCTCTTCATTATTCCAGCGCCAAAATGTCCCGCCATCGCTTTGTTTGGAGATTAGGCGTGAGTGGGGTTGAAACGAGGTATTTAGACAAACTCCCTTTTTGTCCTCGCTTTTTTTTTATTTCTCTACTTTCATTCGATGACGTAACGTTTGCAAACTTGTACAATAGGATCAATGCACTCTTCATGTCCATACACGATATGATTTTTTGCTTTAAATATCCAAATACATTTAACTTTTCCATTTGTAAATAAAAATCAACCTATTTCTATTTTGGTTTCTTCAATCTTTATTAGGATAGGTAAATTAATGAACATTCACAGATAAACAAATATTGTGGTTCCTTAATCAAGAGTAAAAAAAAACACAATTGATATGAATTCCAAGGCCTCACTGGGTTACTAAGTTAAAAAAACACAATCAACAGTTTCCGATACATTTTAGTCGCAATCGTTCCCGAATCTAGTGTTGTACCATACATTAATCCCGGGCGGATCGATACCTACAACACCACAATAGAAGCGTAGGACGAGATTAGCCGGCCTTATCCCCAATTTCATCTAAATACGCGCTATAAGCCGCGAGTACAATGGTGACAAAAATAATAAATATGGCCGGCGACGCCCACCGGCACGACGGCCGTCTGTGTTTCAATATTTTTGTATTGGGGCCTTTAATAAGGGGGCGAAAAAGCGGAATAAAACCGACCGGCTATTGATACCAGCAACACAATACGTCACACCGAACAGTGTCAGTTCACACGCCGGGAACAATTATAATATTGCATGAACATTTCAAGTCAACTCTAGTCATAAAAACCTTACACGACTGAAGGAAATTCTTTACAAGACCAACTATAAGACTTTGAGAAGCGAGGGTACCTCTTTCTCAAAGGCCGGGGAATCGTCTGTGATTCCTTTGGTGTTGCAAATGTTCATGGGCGTCGATGATCACCATTGTAATCCCACCGCCCTTCAAACCCGTCTCTTCTAAAAGACTACAGCTGACTGACGTAGTAGGTTGTTATTCCAGACATTAAAATCAATTTAACACTATTACAGTTTCATATTGACAATATACTACTTATGAAACGGTTCAACTCACGTGTAAATCGGTGTCGGTACCGACCAGGATCGAGCCCATCGGGAGCTATCCTTCAGGGTGAGTGGGATTGGTACTGTAGCGCGTTCGCGGCGCGTCGCTCACTGATGAACACACTGCGGTACTAGTCGGTACCGACACCGATTTACACGTGAGTTATGACGTTTTATAAGTAGTATAGTGAAATGTCTCACGAAAGTTTTAATAGTTCATATTGACAATATAAGACTCGAGGTTAACATATCCGAGGTCAACAATCGCTATATCTGCACTACACTTCTTCGTGACAAAGATAACCCTAACATCTCATAGAGGGTCGATGCAACCCCTTGCTACTCCTTATCTGATATTTATATGTCTTCGTGAGAGATGTTTTATGATCTTACTATATACTATTTATCTTGAAATACATCGACAGGAGAACTATGGCCAAAGTAGGTTTATTTGCCAATTTTAACCTAAAACAATTTCATAATATTAGCTCAAAGTAGACTGCTTAAGTCAAGAATATTGACAGATATTTTTTTTTCGCTTACTAATATTGATTTAAATTGTATGGTCAGTTTAAGGTGGACCAGAAAATCAATCTGCTTACGCCTTATCTTATTTTAAATTTGACTAGTGGTCGACTTCTCCATTAACTTGAATTGTATTAAATTTCACATTTATCCGTTTACACAATTTACCTAAAAAAGGGATTTAAAGTTTTCCCTTCCTAGATTAATATGATGATACTTATTTTAATGATTGAAGTCCAATAAACTCTTCTGATCTATTTACATATTACAATAATATTTCACATGAAACACTGTTGACTAAATATCTTATCTGTAAGACATTGTAACGCCTCAGGTGATAGTCTAATCAAATCATCCGATAGCACACCGGATACCTCGGCTTGTTTTAGTTCGATCGAGATATGAATTTGTAATGACTCTGCTGTCCCCAATAACATTCTCTGAAGACGTGGCGATCCTTGGAAGACGATTTGCGAAGGATGCTTTGAGACGATTACGCTTGAACCGAATAGCTAACGTACGATGAGTGAAATGTATAGATTCGAAACTGTATGTGGAAGTGTGCAACTGTAATATAACACTTACATAATTGACGTGCATTGTGTTTAACGTTAAGAGACGATAGCAGTGTGATCGCATTCGTAGCACCAAGTGAGAGTAGAAAGAAGTTTACTTGAAAAAAATCATTACACGTTGCGATTGTTTTGAAAAAGTCCGCCCTAGCCGGCGCGGCGGGCGGCGGGCGGCGGGCGGCAGCAATCAATACAGGGCCGCACTCCGCCGGAATACTAAGCAGCCAGTGCGTCCCTGCTCCCTGCGCCCGGCACCCTGCATCCGCTACCACTTTACCAATATTCCGTTCTTTTTTTCTACAATATTTAATTCAGTGTTGTAATGTTATCCTTAATTTGTAACATGTTTTTTTTTAAATAAGCTAACATAACCTTACATAACATAAGTTGAAAGTTGCATAGTTGTAACTTAACTTCGGATAATGTTCTTTTTTACGTTAAAATCATGATTCTTTAGTTCATTGAATTGATTTGAATTATACTGCAATAAGACCCTCTGTTTACTTGAATATCAGGGATAGTTCAAAGAGATTTGAGGGCGTCGTAATGTTTAACTATTTAACTCTTGCTGCGTCTACACCCACAATAAATTCGTGTGTGCTAAAATCTTTAATGGAACATCAAACAAAGTCACTCTGAGTCGCATGACTTTGTCTCTGAGGGTTGATTTTGAGTTCCAGTTTTATAATTAGAACTGAAATATCCTATGAAACGGATTGTAGGTCTTTAATAAGCCGTTCGCGAGCGGATGGCCGGCATCCAGCCCGCTCTCAACACAAACAACCAAACAATAGCGCACTCGTACCGAGAGCCAATCCAATCATCTCAAACAGTAACTATCGAAGATAACAATCCTCGAACAACCCTTGAGAATACCGGCCGAATCAACTTAACGTTTCATCCCTTGTTGACTTTTGACGTTAGTACATCTCCAATATTATCTTAGTTTACTTAATCAGCAGTGCAACGCCGATAGCCGGCTCCCCGGGGCCCCTTAACCGGTTAACCGGTCCCAAACGCCCGGCCCGCGGACGTGAAGGGGTTTTTCCCTCATAACTGGACGAAAAGAAAATATTCCTTATCTTTTTAATTATAAAGCCGTGTCGGTTCCGCCGCGTCATCTGTTTTAATTCTCCCCCGCGTCCCTCGGGACTGAGAAATTAATATATTAAGTGAGAACTGTATGATTGAAGTCATAAACGTTTCAGAGATTGTATGAATATTGAATGGGATTGTTGGTATGTTAGTTTTATTAGTGTACATTTTATAGAATTTACCTTAAAACAAAATTGTACAAAAACGGACAAACTATAGTCAATTTACAAGAACACGTGTTACTCGTAGCTTTTCCGAATGACTGCGGTGTCCTCTTACGTAAAAACAAGACCACGAAAAAAATACACTTTTATGATTCTTCTTCGAAAAACGCGACGATGGATGACGATGGGTGGATGGATGTCTATTAGAAGGTATCTTCAGAATAGCTCAACTGATCTCGTTTAAATTTAGCATAGATATCGAACGTCTGGAAGAACATAAGATGGCTAATTAAGTTTTTTGTTTTACTTCCACGCAGGCGGCCTGTAAGCGACAGCTAGGAAAAATATAAATGAAGGTATAAAGTTCAGAGGAAAAGTAATAATTTGCCGCAAACCGTTTGTGTGTGGCGAGGCCGCGCGACGGCGACGTGTCGCGACACCCTCGAATCTGGTGTCAAACTACAAGCCATCTGTCACAGCGCTCGCGATGCCATAAAAACTTAATAAGCGATCCGTCACCATAAAATAACCATTAAAAAGCCGTCGGACGCTTTTAAAAATACATCAAGAAATGAAATCGGTAGTTAATTACCAAGAGACTTGGTGTATCGTGTTTCGCTGGGGCGGACAGTTGGGGTGAGTGCGAAATATCTCGCGCAAAACAGAAATATGATAATCTCGACACCATACTATGCACTATCAAACAAATAATTCGCTTAACTCATCGAAAACCTCAAATCAAATAGACTGTCTATAAAATCCTTTCGTATTTACCCCCAAACACTCGAATTTGATATATGCAAATATTTACTATGACGGCACATAGCGGGTATGCCGACCCCGTTCACGAATGAACGCTCGAGTGACTCCTAACGAATAATTCGGTCCCCCCGCGCGCCCGCCGCCCCGCCGCCCCGCAGCCACGCAGGTACAGACCGGCCACTATTTACCTACGACCTATGCAGGGTTCACAATTTGAAATTTGCACGTCGGGACCGCGGCCCTCCGCGGCCCTCCGCGCCCTCGTCCAATGAAGGCGCGAGCGAGGGTGCGCAATTTGATTGTTAATTGCCTTCTTGTCACCGCCGCTCGGTCCGCTTACCTTCCACTCTCATAGATTTGTACTGATTGAATATTTAATTAGTTATACCATAGCTATAGTTGAGAAATTATAATTAAAATACTTTATAAACAATGCCAAAGATCGATATGGCAACATTTATCTTTCTCTACATTTTATCCGCTTTTAATAAATCACTGAATTTAATTTAGAGTAACTATTTTTTTTTTGGTAACCAACTTTACCATATATAAAATGTTATAATCTTAGAACTTAGTGCTATTTTTCTTTGTTCACAGTTGTTCCCTATAATGTTAATATTTCTAATCAATGCCAATAATTCACAATTCAACAGCGCTTAAAGTACCAAACCGTTGTACATCCGAGCTACACAATAGGAAAGGTTCCGTACAACATAAGTCCAATTCCTTGACCCTTTAATCAGGGCTCGAGATAAGAGAATTCCGTCCTATTGTTGTGAATGTACCTTGAACTCGCAAAACAGTTTACGACAGTCTTTCCGGTACGAGCAGGGGAATGGAATTCAGATATCTATGCTGACCGCTACGGACAAGGCTGTCCGGTCGAAAGGCATTCAACATATACACGAACTCTGTTGTACATTTAACTATAATTTGATGTATTGTCTGAACAAGAAATAAAAAAAAAATCTTCACCATATTGCGCGAAAATATGAAACATTCTTTGCGCTTTATATAAGGTATTAAAGAAGCCGATTAAAGCGACCTCTTGGCAGGATTTTTTGTTTTTTTGCTAGGCCATTATCCTTTTTTCAAATAGAGACAAAGTGTAAGTTATTTGAATCAAAATAATCATTTCATGTTATGTTAAGACGTACACGTTCTGTAAATATGACTATCAATTATTTAAAAAAGTCATTGGATTTAATAACACCATTAAAATAAGAAAAAGCTTAACCAAACAAAAACCAAACGAAATTCGCAACGAAAATAGGAAGATAATCAAATCATGCATCTCATTATAGGTCGTTTTAAATTAAGGGACGGAATTATATCCCTTTGCAATGGCAAATAACGCCCTGGCGACTTCCTTGTTAGAGAATCCATGTGTAGGGGACAATGATTCACATTTAGACAAAGTTCTATCCTCTGCAATAACCTTCAACTAAACTATACTTTAACACGGTGTAGTAGAGTTAAATTTGCATCGAATTTATTAAATGTTGAGGTCGAGAGTGAACTAGTGGAATGATATTGCGGTGAACCAAAATGGAGCTTGTTTTTAGCAAAAGGCGTCAGCTTGTATGATAGGATTTGTGTATGGAAGTATGAACTAATCTCCCTCCGCGGTGCTTGATAACTCAATAACGTCGCATAATGAGAGGTCGGCCTTTGATGGAGAGACCCCCTACCCCCAACCCCCCTTCGACGCGGGGAGGTGTCGAAATCCTAATTGTAGATAAAAAGATAACTTTGACAAGCTCATGGGGGATGGCAATATTGATTGGTGTTGTTTTCTCCGACCACGAGCGTGAAATCATACAGGAATTGTTTTTGATGATGCATGTTTAATAAGAAATTTTTAATATATCGCATTTAAAAGATATAAATTTAAATTTCAATGATAATAATGCCTTATAAGACGACAATGTTCACAGCGAAATATAGAATATCAGACCTAATCGTTAATAGTATTACTAAATTCAAATAAATATTGACTTTCTCGAATCAAAGTCAAAAATGAAGACGTGACAGCTCATTCTAGTATTAATTTACATAACACAAGAGTTGCTTATCGCACAATATCATCTAAACAAGCGCACGTCCGCATCTGTCCGTTGCATACAACTCTGTTAGCTTGCGATGCGCAAAGGGACAAATTGCAAAATTAAAACTCCCATGACGGGACCCTCCGCGCGGTGTCTCGTGGGTTTTTATAAAGAATTAAGGGTAAAAACAAATTTGATTTTAATTTTAAATAAAGTCAACGCTGAATACTTAACATAACAAATCTTATATATTTAAAAAAAAAAAACAAATAAACCGCTTTCGTCAACTCTATTTATTATCATTTATTATCAAGCTTAATTGTTTTCTTAAAAAAGCTTGTGTTAGAATATGGTTCACGACAATAGTGAAATGGTGGAATTCGAATCAGGGACCGCTATGTCGGTAGTCCGTATCTTTAACCATTCGGCTAGTGGCGTTTTCAATTTGGCGATTTCCAATCAATAGGAGTCATACTAAATCGTGACATGAAACAAGCGAACTACGACACAGACGTCCCACATTCGTAACGGTAATAAAACGCAGACGTTGCAAAAAACCCGCAGAGCAAAGCGGAACCGATGCGATGCGGTCTGCCTGTCCGCAACATAGTCCTTACATGTATTGTTTTATTACTCGTACGCAGGAACTACGCAGTATATCTGTGCCATGCTATTCATATTTCTAACAGTAACAGATACTATATTGACATTAAATAACAAAATGAAATTTGTGAATATAGTATGCACATAATATTTAATCAAGTAAGAAGATTATTTATTTCTTCTGCATACATATTTTTATGTTAAACTATAAGGTGGTAAGTGAGCAACTATATTCGCCAAATTAGCGAAGAGACAACCATATACATGGGCATATGCGAATGCCTACCTTGAATGAATCTTAATGAAAATTAAGTTGTCAAATTCCAAAATCCATTGACGGTCCGCCTCGGATCGTTGCCACGTATTTACGATTTTTATGGTCAACGCTTTGAATACTTAACAGCTAACATAACACTGTTTTATTGCGTGTTTAAGGTAAATTACATAATTTGTTACACAGGCTGTAATATAACACAATTTGCCACTAAGCTTATTTATTCGCTTAATTAAGCACAATCCATAAAGTAATTAAATATTTATTAAAATGATTTATTATAGTGAATGAAAAACCTTTAAGTAAAACTATCAAATTCGCACTAATATTAACAAATAATAATAGATAAGTTGAGGAAACAATATAACTAAGCACAGCTTATTACAAAAGTCCCCAGCGCACAAAACAGTGCTCATAACTCAAAAAGCGAATCTGCGTCGTAAAAAAGTGGAATTTGACCAGCGTGTTATCACACGTGTCCCGCCCGTGTACAAAAAGAGCGGGAAAAACACGAATCGAGCTCATGTTAATATTTGAGGTATTTTTATTTGAAATTTCCATTTACACGGCGGCCCCCCCCACGCCCCCGCCGGGCGCCGGCGCGCCCGCCCGCCCCCGCCCGCGACCCCCTGTGGCCGTTCTAAATAATGTTACTCCATCGTTTTATTAGACCTAGGCTTGGGCTTCCATTGTGAGGAAATAATGAGCGTTTTCACCACGCTATTGTTACTTCATAAGGTTTATTTTGAATGCAATTTCAATGATGTTAATTTGTGGTTTTTTATATCTGCTGAAATTCTAACTCTCCGACGTACATGGACTGATTGTTACTGAGTGCCCAGTCACCGCACGCCCTCCACCACGCTGAGTTATTCTAAAAGATTGTCAAGAACACATCATAGAAGACCACACGCTTCAGGAGATTTTGATCTTAACGTGCCAAACTTTAATTGTAAATTTCCTGTTTGTAAAACATTACTTTTAGAGTCAACGGACTGTGCGTCTAAATAAAGAGAATTAATTTAAATTACTTTTTAAAAGTGTTAAAACGCTTTAGTTTTCATTTTGGGCCAGTCCATTGAAATAACGGCGGGCGTTCGCTTTATGAAAATCCGCGCCGGACTCGCCTCGCAGCGTCCCTCTGTTTTATTCTCTTTGTTGCTCTCTCATAATTTTCTCTACTTTTTTTTTACGGTTACAGAAATGCGGGATTTTTATCTGAAACGATAAAAATTTAAATATTTCAAGCGCATGATGTTTATGAAATCTTTTTACTGCTTATATATGGGTAGTGTATTAAAGTACGTTTCCTCATAAATTTCTTTAAATATATAAATATAAAAATGAAATTTGATTGTAAGAACACAAAATGCATTATTCCTTGATACAATGTTATACGTATTTTCAAATAAATGGTTTTATATAATTTAAACGACACGAATTTATGTCCTAATCTTAATAGAGAAATCTACATAGTCTTGTTCGAAAAATAAAGCATTCAAAAATAACAGCATAATTCAAATATGTGAGTACTGGCGTCGATGTAACAGTAACGTATTCTATTTTACAGTTGCCTTTGATGTTGCCGATGTATTTTTTTTGTTTCATCTTCCCGCCTCCGCCAGCCGTTCTGATTACGGACCTTTGGCTGCAAGTTTCGTATTGCGCCGCCAGAAATTCAGCAAATATTTCATATCGGACGTACAACTTTAGTCTGTTTTATTGCACCACTTGTATCCTAGCCCTAATTGAATTGCAACTGGTATCCATTAGCTTTTTCTTGTTCAGTGATGTGATTAATGTGTTTTGTATTGCCGACTTTGCCGTTTGTTGTTTACGGCTTGAATTTTAATGCTATTTGCATAAATAGTTTAATACTAAATCTTATGCAACGGCTGCTATCGACGTGAATTAAAATGTGAAACAGATATATTGCTGAAACAAACAAAGCTGATGATGCAGTAAGAAACTTGAGAAATAAAGCATACTGTAGAAGGCAATGGGGGGTGAGCTATGTCCAGCAGTGGGCAGAGACAAGCAGATGATGATAATGAAAACCGATTACGAAGACAGTAAACCATCATACGAGAAATACTTAATTTTATTTATCACTGAAAAATCTTTTATCTTTTGTTAAATTGTCAAGATTTTTTCCTTTGAAATTCCTTCATAGCTCCAACGATAACATTACTCTAAAGTAAAAAAAAAAATAAGCCACAGTTCCGCTAACTTTATTTCCCGCTCGTCTGCACCCGCACTAACTTAGTTGGCAACTTAGGGTACCGTCTTTGAGCTGAGCCGCTAAGAACTTGTTCTTACTGAACAGTAAAACATTCACAATGCCGGTTAAAAATTCTTAATGTAACATTGTCTCTCGTTACATATTTAAATTAATGTCCTTAATCTATATATCAATATGTAATACGAAAATGCTAATAATGATCCTCATTGTATGTGTTCAGATAAAAAAATAGCACATTTAGTTACAAAACAAATCATGATAAATAGAAAAAAAGATAGAACACAATAGTGTACCATGTTAAAGGAATTCGCGAATTCGAAAGAAAATCCTTTTAATTTAATACGCTTAAAGTTAACATGAGTGCATTAATATCTTAAACAAGTAGTCAAATCAATATTGAGAACTATTTTTACAGAAATGCATAAAATCCTATATATCTACACTATATCATTATACAACGCAATATATTAAATTACATTTTATGTATATTAGTATTATTATATACCTTACCATATAATTTCACATTTCCATTGAATTTCACTATAAATTGTAGCCTCTTTTAAGTTTACGTCGTAGTATACTTAAGTATAACTTACTATAGTAAGTACACACGTAGTGACATTGTTCACGTATTGGTTAGTTCAAATCTGATCCCGTGATACCCAGCCATAAATGGTCAGCTTTAGTTTTAGCGTAAGGTTGTATGGTTGATAAGCGGAAGATAATAAAGCCACAATCCCTAGAGATTATTTCGCTCGTGTGCCGGAGCACCCACTTAAATTAATACATAGATCAATCCAAGTGCTTATCCGTCAATCACGGCGTGTGGAAATATTATGCCAATGTTTTACTATTAAAAAACATTCGAGTAATTTGTAATGTTTTAAAACGTTGATAGATGATAGATGATAGATGATAGATGATAAATTCTTATCATGTTTTTTATCACGATTAAAAAATATAATATCACAATGAATGTAAACATAGCACGACAATAATCAAATGTCAATGTTCGACTCTCGATCATGCATACGGAAATCTGTACTCTTAACCATTAGGCTATTGGTGTTTAAATTATTATGTTTGATTAACTGTTTTTTTAAATTGTTTGTAACAATATTTACATATGTTACACGCACTGAACAAATTTATTGTATTTATTAAGGTCGTATTATATTTTGTTTTACATCAGTGAATACGTCACGCATAAAATTAGACCATGCGTAGCATTCATTAATTACGTAGCTCTTTCGTAGACGCGACGTAGTAATATCGTAGAACTTTCTTTTAATTTGATTTTATTTATTAGAATTTGCTTTCTAGTCTACGTGACCCGATTTACTAAATCCTTATCCTATAGATTGGTTTTAACAACTCGGATATATTTTTTCATATCGTTTTACAGTGCATTTTAATATTATTAATTACATATTGTCATACAATAGTAACGCAAGTTAACACACAATGTAATGTTCGTAGTTTCGGAATTTAAACGGACCCATATTCAAATGTAACGCGTTGCATAAGCTTCCGCTAACCAGTTGTATGTTGAACATTCACAGTGAGGCTTTTAAAACTAATCTCCGCATATGTCGAAAGTTGCCAACAAGCACAGTCTCGGTTATTAACCAAGGTTCAACTCTTTGATTATTCTAATATGAAAAATAACTAAGGAACTTGAAATATAATACCGTAAAATTTAGTATGTAATACAGAGGGTAAAATGAGTAGAAACGGGTGGCGAACGCGGTATGGTACCAATCCCACTTACCCTGAAGAGCCCCCGATGGGCTCGAAACTAATACTGACGCCGATTTACACGTGAGTTAAGCCGTTTTATAAGTATAGTGAAATCTGTTGATAGAATTACTGATTTCATTGTAGTAGTAGGTTGACACTGTTCATTACAATTTAACCGTAGATTTCCACTGCTATTCCTTACTATAAACCATTAGGGTATAATGTAGTTACTGTTTTGTCAAAGAATGTTTTCACGAAAGTAGAATTCTGTGTTAGTAATTTGATTTGCACGTACTTTTTGTTTTCATTTCATGAACACGATATAATTTAAATAACGCAAACAAAATCTGTTTAAAATTGCATCTCTCGTGGTCCGGATAGCGCTTTACATCGCTGCGGTCGCTTTTGTGAATCAAATTATAAAACGAAATTTGTTTTCACATTATTCAATGTTTGTGTTCAACAGCACTTATATGATATATTTACTTGAATACAAAACTGTACGGAATTTTGTAAAACTAACTGTGGGTTTCACACTGAGGTACCCGCACATGTATATTATAACCGTCCTCATTTTGTAATGATAACCAAACGTAACTAACTATATAATTAACAAAATTGGAGTGTCTACATGTTACATCAAGATGCTCATATCACACGAACAAGTAAATGCGTAGCTATAACACAAACGCATTATTTTTTAATTCTCATAACTATGAGAATTAAAAAATACCAACCCCATCTACCAGTAAGTTTTACAGTTGTAGGACTTACTGGTATGTGTGTGTATGAAGGACCAATACATATGAATAGGGATAAACGAACCCTTAATGAAAAGGGACACCAATACTCCACAGAAGCTTAGATGCGTTGCAGGAAGATGTACGGTCTCTTCTTAAAAGACCCTACTTCTTCATTACACGAGGTTGACGAAGTCGCGAAAAACAATGTATATACCCAGTGGAATTTACTGTTAAGTTACTTGATTATTTTCTTTGCCTCACAAATTTTATAACTTATTAAGTACATTACTTATCTGGCTATAACTTTATCGGTCTCCATTTCCGAATTCAAATTTTAAAGACAATAGTAATTAAGTTACAACTTGAAAACCATTAACTTTTTGCTCAGTGCAAATGCGGAGTGATTAATGTGTTTGTAGCGTCAGTTGATTTGTTGTTGGCGCAACGAATTTGCATCGAATGCTGCAGTAAGATAGATTGATCACTTTCTGCCTTCAAACAATGATCTTACTAATATTTTAAACGCGAAATTTTGAATGGATGGTTGTTTGTTAACACGAAACTTCAAAACATCTAAACTGAGCTGTCATCTGCTATTTTAGACCTAAGATATTTTAAAAACTTACGAGTTAATACTACCAACTGAATGTACAAAATGTTCTCTAAATTTAATCAAAAATCATCGTTGTTATTATTACGTTTTATATTTATTTTGTTATAAAGAATTTATTTAATTTATATAAAATGCGGCGACCGCGGTTCGCGGAATATCTTTGATCCTTTCAAATGAAACGCAAATTATTAATTCAGGCCCGCCCGGGGCGGCTCGCAGTGCCATCCCCGAGTTTACAACCAAATAAAATTTACGTCAGATATCTATTTATTTAGATAAAGTTATATTTTTGGGATAGATAGCCTATATATACTTTACGGAAAAATAATTCTTAAATCATTTAATTGTATCTAAAATTAAAGTACTAACGCTTGAAATGTAATACATAATAAACCATTAAATTGTTAAGTATGGTAACATTTATATGTAAATTCATCTTTCATTTTCTATATGAAGATCGTGTCCATAACATATACTAGCTTTGATACAATAACCTAATGTATAGAAATATTTACAAACTCGCAAACTCAATTAAAGAGTATCATGAGTTACACCTACCAGTGTACACTCTTTGTTCCCCTATCAAAGATATTGAAGGCTTTATTTAGCTCGCTGTCAGGGCAAGAGTGCCGGGCTGCGCCGGTAGGCGGCGTTATACGTCAATAACTGATGACAAGCTATCCGCGTAGACAAAACCACATGAAGTTGATCTATAGCCGCTGCGTCATGACGAGTCAACGAGTCGCAGAGAACAATTTGTTTTGTTTCACGAGAGATGAAGGAAAAAATACTGGTAATAAAGTTGTTTGCGTTGATCAATTATTAAGAACGCGTTTCGATATCGGCTCAAATTATATCAATGTCTTGTTTTAAGTTTACAAATTTTTTCGTTTTTAAATTTTATTCATTATATAGCAGTTTAGTTCTACAATTTAAGACTTGCTTTGTATAAGAAGGTGGCAAATGAACGGCGAAATCAGAGATGATTGTCGACGTCTATGGACATTCGGAACATGAGAACATATGTGTTGCCGGTCTTTGAGAAAGCGATTCTAATTTTTTTTAATTCTTGATAATCTTTCAAAGCGCAGTTACGCTAATTAATTAAGATGCAGGACCAGTCTTTATTGCAAAATTAATGACCATGCTTTTTTTTTAATGGCTGTCGTCTTTAACCCCCGACATATAGTGGGTCGGAGACCTTAGTTACAGTTATGTTTAATTATTGCCAAATAGTTTTGTAGTGTTTTTTAGGAAATTTTGTTATGCTATATAGCGGTGCCAACACTGTGTCATTGCGGGGGGCGGCTTGTCCCTGTGTAATGACCATGCTTGTGTAATAACAGAGATGCTATACTAGTGGTCTATCCATCACGCCGAGTGAAGCAGTCCATGTCACTTCGAATTTCATTAAAAAATTGTATAAAATTACAAAAATGATGATGAAATCATACATGTAATAAATTGGA
>JAODUI010000007.1:6098408-6114489 GCA_027563995.1 Papilio gigon | reverse complement strand
TGGCCAACACAGAATAACCCACAGTCCCACTTCAGATTAACTTGCACACAAGTTTATGCTGCTTTGAATAATAACGAAACGTATTATATTGTGAATATTTCTATAGATTTCTGTATCTTTCATTTCTCGGAATAGACGAAAGAAATAAACAAAAAGCTTTGGTTGAATTTATTTGCTAATAGTATTTTTTTTTCGGAAATAATCACTGAGTCTTTTCTTTCCTATTAGATCTTTGACCATCAAATCAATGAAAACGATTAATACATTTTTAGATTATTTTTTGTATTTGGATAGTATAAATGATCATACAAAATCATTTTACATTTTTTTCCATACCAACACCATCATTATCTCCGTAAGGGCTGTCGTACACTTAGAATTTCCAGTCTAAACATCCAGGTCGGTTTGGTCTTGTCGCTAAAAATATAGACGCAAATAGATAACAGTAGCCTTGTCCAGCGAAGGTCAATTGATGTCATACGTCAAGTGTTAAATGTTCCAATGACTGTCTTGACGCTTTCGATTTATAGCAGCCTTAGTCGTGCTTATGTTTTTGTAAGGCGTAGAGTCGACGAGCGAAGTGCATCGGATATGGCAGTTAGCCAACGCCTGCAGGATTACCGCCCACCCTGACCCACTTGCTTGCCGCAGTACACGCCGCTGCACACAATACTTTCATCTTGATTAACATTCTTGCAGATCTTTCATTAGCTTAGTAATAACGATAAGTAATAGTAGCTTTATAATAAAAAAATATAAAAAAAAAAAAACTAAAGGAAGTTTTATCTTAGCGCCAGTGATGGAGAAATTGCAACCGCAATCCATGGTTCTTCTGGCATTGCATATGTCCAAGAAAGTCGATTGATTCCCCTTTTCTTAAAAAAAAATTGGACAACATAAGGTTATCGTGGTAACCATCTGTGGAGATGATGACCACATAAAAACAAGATGGTAATGTGACTTAATAGAGATGGCTACAAAGGTAGAGGTAAACCGAAGTTGTGGATGTTTTTTGTAAAAGAGGATATGCCTAAGAACGGAGTAAACTTAGATATGACGGCTGTAAGAAAGCAGTAATACATAATGTGCCGACTCTAAGTAGGCCAAAAGGCATGTTAATGCTCTGATTAAATCTTCAATTAGTCGGCTTAAGCGAATTTATTCTATCTAGATTTATTCAGTTTATCCGCATCAAATCAACTGCGCGCCCGGGATTAGTCGAGCCTACATATTGACAAAAGTTTTTAGGGATCGGTCCATATAACAAATGGGATATACTTTTCTACATAATCCGCTCCGAGGAGGATTACGGGCGCAAGTAAACTTTACTATAAATGACATACATTTATTATCCAGCTTTGGGTAATATAGCTACAAATATAAATATCAACTAGTTACAGAAATCTCCAACATTTTCTAAATATATCACGTTCTATTACGGTTGATTTAGATAACAACTTTATATATTGTTAAATTAAAAACCACAAATAAAGAATTGAAATTTCTAAAAACTAAAATTGAATGTAATTCAACCGCGTGCAATTTAAAAAAATAGCAATAAAATTATTAAAAGATTGCGAGATGAGAGATTTTACTATAATACTTATAAAACCGGACCATTTACACCAACACCAACAACGCTTCCACATCGAACTCGTGGACGTTACCGGCGCTCCCCGCTCTCCGCAGGCGCGTCCTGTGTGCGCAGGCGCAGTGAGCAACCTATCGCGAACGCGCTATAGTACCAATTCCACTCACTCTGAATAAGAGCCCCCGATGGACTCGAAACTAGTCGGTACCGACACCGAGCTACACGTAAGTAAGTAATTATGTGCAATTCAGACAGTAATCTATAAGTATGCCAAATATTATCTAGATCTGTTAAACTATTTTGAAGTTACCTTCTAACAAACATCCATCCAATATTTTGATTTTTTATTAGCATGTTTTTTATAAGTTTCAATAAAAACAATGTATTAAATTAACAATGCGTGTTGATACAGTATCCCGATGGCCAGACAATGTATTTTCATGGAGTCATAACTTAATAAAGTTATGAAGGCTCTGCCGCCCGCTGCGCAGGCAGCTAGATAATGATGAAATATTGATATTCAGGGAGCTGGAAACTGCGAGTCTCCCGCAGGACCTATGATTGTTTCGATACTTAATTGCAATTTATCACCTCCTATTATATCCGACAAATTCTATGTTTTAATTACATATCGAAATGGAATTGGAAATGTTAATTTTTCTACTTAAACTAATTCACGTAACTATTGTTGATTGACTCATTTCAAGCTTTATTCGGCGGGAATTCGTTAGATGCGGAAAGACCGCATACAATGAAAGGCATTAGGGACAGGCGTCCAGCAGTGAGCAGACAAAGGCTGATGAAAGCTTTAATAGCCCTGTTAAATTTATCATAACTTTATCAATAAAATAAACCGTTTCTTAAAAACGCCAATAGCCTATTGGTGGATGGATTCTCGATCACGTGGTCGTGAGTTCGAATCCCACCATTGGACTATTATCACGGACTATATCCTAGCAAGCTTAGAGTTTAGTTGGAGTGGTAATAAAAATGTAAATCAATTAACAAAAAAATGCTAGTATTTACAAAAATATTTCAGACTCTCTGGATATTATCTTACACTATGTCAGCAAGGCTAATCTAGCTTCCAGATAGTTAATCTTAATGATTAAAATTTGTCTCCAGTCTCCGCACAGCCAACTAATGTGTACCGCAGATGGTTCCACGCTAGCCAGCATACAAAACGATGGCAGTCGGCCAACGAGCCAGGACTACAAAGACCGACCTAGTTATTGTTTTATGTAACACCGACAATGATAGTTCAGGTAAAGGTAAGGATGCTAATTGTCACTGACTGTTTTCAACAAGGAAAAAATCTTCTCCGTTGCGTCATAGAAATTTAAATACATGATGATATTAAATACATATAGTACTACAAGGAGAAATCCCGATTAACTAATGTTTTATATACGGGATGTTACGGAGGTTCGATTCCGATAGGTCGGAACTACCGATTTTGCACTTTTTCTTTCGATGAATCTAATTAGATGTTCAAATTTCTAGAAACGTATATAACATGACGATGCGTGCAATGAAAACGAAGCATCCAGCTCAGTAGTACAAACTAACAATTCAGCTTTATGATATCAATACAAATGAATAATCACATCGTTAGTTCTGTCGGTTTATATTTCGGTTCTGATGCCGGATTCGTTTCCGACGCGTCCGTCACTACCCTGTTATATGTATACGAATGTCAATCTTTATAAGGCACATAAGGTCTTTAAACATACAATTTTAACAAGTTACATTGTTCAATGTATTAAGTTATTAATTTATTTATAGCCCATAATATTTGACATCGACTTTACTTGTTCGTAACTAAAGATATGGTTTTTACGACGTTCATATTTTGAGCATAACGTACGTTGGAAGACGCGTAAACTCAATTTCACAACCTCCCACCGGGATAAAGGTATGGTTGAATAATAATAAAACATTTTAAGTATATAATCTCGTTTACTCTGCGGGCTTTTTATGTAACGAAACTTTTATAAGGCTTCACTTACTGACAAATACATACATACTGTAGCTTAGTGTTGTGATGTATGTACTTTTTAAACCTTTCTAGATAATATTATGAAAATTAAGTCGCACGTATGCTTCTAATGAACGGCAGCCACGGATAAGGTGACGCAGCGTGAGCACGCCTCTCGGATAATAGACCGATGATCTGGTCAAGTTTGCGGGCGTATCCTCGATGAAGGCGGCCGAAGAGCGATCTTTGGGGGAGGCCTATGCCCAGCTGTGGGCGACATGTGGCTGATATGATGATGATGATGATACTTCGAATGTGTTTAACATTGATTATGGCGTATATTTCTATGAATTATTTCTTTTAATTACACTTTAACATTTTTTTAAGCTACTAATATCTCTTAATAGCCTTCTAACTAAGCTTTAGGCTTGTGCTAGGATATAGTTAACGACAATAGTCAAATAATGGCATTAGTATTTACCTTCGATATAACATCCACTTCAATCTTAGCATCAAATTTAATGCGTAAATGTATTGCTTTGTAATAAATCCAGTTTCGGATCGATACGATTAAGGGGTCGTATTAATACGCTTATTAATTCAATTATAATTAAAAAGCATGTTTCCTTTGTATAATAGAGCCCTTGCTTTGAGAGTGACTTTCAAAGCGGCGTTACATCAAAAGACTAATTAGTTCTTAAAGTGTGCATAATTAATTCGGTAGAGCACCCGCGCCCCCCTCCCCCACCTACGCCGCCCGAAACTTTTATAATTTGCTAAATTCACGCAGAGATAAGACGCTCGCAGACCCCAGTCACGGATAATATAAAATGTTGACTGTTGATGGAAGTTTTTAAACCAATTATTGGAAGTATCTTTATACAAGTAATCATGTAGCACCAATAACCTAATGATTAAGGGACTACCGGGCTAGCAGTCCTGGGTACCAATCCCGCCATTCGACAATTGTCGTGGACTATATCTTAACACAAGCTTTTGAAGGTTTCCAGAAATGGTAACAAAAAATATAAGTGAATTAACTAAAATTTACTAATATTTTATTAAAAGATACAATTTTAAAAAAATATGCTATTATATATAGCGACGGGTACACAAAGATACAAAATAAATCTTTATATTTAAGATAAATTACATACTTCCTAAGAGACAATCGATTCATTGCTAAGTCTAAGATAAAACTTATGTAACTGTTCCTTTCTTGTCTTTAACTTATCCGGCTTTAATACGTTTTGTAAACATACTACGCCCCAACACAAATATTACGGCAATTTCGGGACGTTACATTTGCATACATCCCCGTTTTGTATATCTCCGGGACGGAAACAGCTGTGCAAAGTAATATATCATCTATTACAATGGAATACAGTTTATATTTGCAAAAGTGAAATTAGCCACGTACGCCGTGGACGTTTAATTTATGTTCGGCAGTTTGTTACGTTGATAACTGACAATATTAACGTTACGCTCCAATGAAAAAGCAAAGATCCCATTACGAAATTCGAATTTCGCTCTGATTTGTGTCTAGTGATTAAATGGTGCCATAATTCTCACGATTGACACATTAGAACCTCATTAGAGATACTCCCTTTTGATGAAAACAAATGATTACTGAATAACTGAATCTAACGGTTGTTTGCGACTTTATCACCATGTGATTAAAAAAAAAAAAAGTGGCCAATATTCCCGCTTACGTCAATTACATTCCAGCAAATGTGCCAACAAAATCGGTCCAGTCGGAGCTTACCCTGGATATACTACTTATAAAAAAGGCCTAACTCACGTGAAAATCGTTGTCGAATATGCTATAGTACCAATCCCACTCACCCCGAAGAAATGCCCCGATGGGCTTGAAACTAGTCGGTACCGACACCGATTTACACGTGAGTTAAGCCGTTTTTATAAGTAGTATAGTGTAATGTCTCACGAAATATTTTTTTGTTACCAATAGCATAGATAATTAACAGAATATACTAATGTGATTTTTTGTTTCAGGTAAGCTTCAGGGAATTAAACTGATTTTGTTGGTAAATTTATTTTTGTTATACGTGTCAAGATGCTTTTAAAAAGTGTCACGTTATCTTGATAAACTAACGTCCAAAAACAATTTTATCTACTACATCATCATACATTTATATCTAGATATACAAAGTAATTTCTCTATTAGCAAATATGTTTAATCTAAGTACATTCAATCGTTGAGATAACACTGGTCTTTGTTTTGTTGGTACAGATCTAACAATCGGGTAGAGACGGCACCATTGTAAATACATCATTGATACACGCACCAGATATCTGGGTAGATACGCTCACCTCCCTACCCCACAGCCCCGGCCTTGGGAGATATCGAAGGGGAAACTAGGCCACTGATACGATGTGCCAATATTTTGCGACGCGATCTCATTCAACTCCTTATATTCGAAGTACACGCTTGTTTATTTGTTTCTTTCTCGCGTATTGATCTATAGTTCAGAATAAGTTTACTGTTTTACGAAATGTGGTTTCTATATTTGTCATAATTTATATACGTTTTATTGTATGTGTGAATGTGGTTTAACATTTTATATTTATGAAGTGACGGGGAATAATGATTTTATTTGAGTAATTAATGAATCGATGCACATCGCTTATAAATAGGAATTACTATTTTAACAAACGTTTAATTTAAGAATATATTTGTAATAATTCAATCCGTTTGAAAATATTAAAAAAACATCTCTTGTGATTTCGTCCGTGTGAAATTAAATAACTTAGTAGTCTATATGTTATCAAAGATTGAAATCTATCTCTGTGCTAAATTTATTCCTGGACCACGTAACTGTTCGATAGTTTTGTACATACAAACTTGTGCATTTATAGTATTATGTTAATAAGTTAAAACATGATTGTAAATCAGTACTGTTTGAAAGGTAAAATACGAAATTAATCGAAGTGTAAATGTTGAAGTCGTGATGGTTCGAAATAAAAATGAGGACTGTATATTGGAACTATTTTCGCTGCTCTGTGACCAAAAGAAGCCTGTAAAAAAGTGGCGTGACGCAAGGGGTAAGTTTGCGAGCCTGAATATTGAATACGTCGCACCGTAACTCCCTCGCTCCCGGCCTCCCTTTTTTTTTAATACTTTATTATCTACGAGTGCGTTGTTCTTTACGAGTCCGAGTTTTACTGGTCGCTAGATTTTTTATTTTATTTCAAACCTTTGTTATCTTTGTTCTCTGGTTTATTGTATTTGTTCATTGAATTTATCTAACTGTAATACTATTTTTACTTTATTGCGATGTACTCTTTATTTCTTAGTTTAGTTTTATTTTATAATTTATTATTTAAAAGACATTATCATCATCATCAGCCCCTATCTGCCCACTATTGGACATAGGCCTTTCACAATGCCTTCCACAGTATGCGGTCCTCCGCTGTCCGCATCCAACGACTTCCTGCCGTCCGCAAGAAAAGAGACATGTTTGATAGCGATTTCCGAAAAGTGTGGGAATGATTTTAAGGAAATAGTATTTCGACACATAAATCGAAAATCTCTTTTTGAAATTTAGCGACCTCTTGTGGCGTAGACATAAAAATTAAATTCAGTATTATTTACCTTTATGAAATAATAAATAATAATAATAACTCATATATAATAATCTAACGGAGTCGAAACATGAATATTTATAATACTAATATTTCAGCAAAGTACTTGTTAGTGTAAAAATTAAGTTGGAAAAAAGAAACTGGGGGCTGTAGTGTTTGAATCTCGCATCGACTCACTCGACCTCGACTGGCGCGTTTACTTGGCCGGCTCCCGGCCCGCACTCCATACTTGTTATTTTGTATTATGAATATGTTTAAAAAACATGTACATAAAATTATTATTATTACAAATTTATCTGTATTGATACTGAAATATTTATATAGACGAGTTTCAACTCACGATAACGTTAATTAATCGTATTAAGAAAGAATTTACGAAAATTTTTGCTTTTCAATAGTAAATTATTATTTTACTAGCTGTAACAGCGTCTTCTTTCCGCGAAATTTATGAAAAAAAAAACTGAATTAGTAGCCATTTCTTTAAGTCTACAATCATGCCGTTTGTATCCATACATAAAGCCGTTCTCGAGATATTACAAACAAACATCAATCGTAATTTTCGCATTTATAATGTCACTAAGATGCATAAGTATATGAAATTATCCTGTAAAGATGATCTCATACAGAATAACAATTATGAATACATATAATTTCCAAAGAAATCATTTAATTTCTAGTATTATTGACAACATTAATAACAAGGCGACAATCATTCGCTCCGCCTAATTGCAACGAGCGCTTATCAACGCGATACCAGATCGAGCGGTGTACGAGTGATAGCGACCAGTTGCCGCCGATACACCGACCGCGCCGTGTTTACACAGGAAACAAATCCCTAACAATATTTTACACATTTCACACAACTTTGAAGTTTCTAACACAACTATGAAGCGAGACTAAATGATAGTGATGTGACCGTGAAAATGCGTTTATCGATAAAGTGTTGAAATAAGTGCGAAATGCGGTCTTTTTGGACAGAGTTCCTGACCGCGGCTGCCAGCCATCCCTTCCCGGGTATACCCGGCGATATATTAACGCCGTATGACTTTGATCGCAGCGATGAATGTTAGTATAGATTTAATTTGTATAGTTAAGTTATTGTTACTGTTATTTATATTTTGTTAATGTATAAAAGTGTTCTGAACCCGAGATTTTCACTGACTTAAGTTCAAGTCATTTTTTCTTAGGGTTTTTAACAATAATAAAAAAAGTAATCAAGCTAAATTAAAATAAAATAATTCATGTGTTTTACCCAATCTCACTATATTTTTTTAAATCTTTTTTCCTTTCGATTACTTAAGATATGTGGATTTAACAATAAATATTACCTTAAACGGGAGTTCAAAATTAAACAATAGAACTGTACTCATGTTCCCTATTGTCATAGCGATAAGGTTGAAAATTGCATTAAATTAGTGACAAAGTGATTTGTTTACCGTACAAGATAATCTCCGGCAAAGCCTCTTATCTTGTATCTCAATCGGAGCTGAGCGTCGAGCGCAATACAACCATCGCCTCCGTGTGCCTCGCTAATGGCTCCTAATTGATTATTAACGCCGATGTCTCAGATGCTATTATAACTAATCTCTTACTCTACGGATATAAGTTCAAATTCGAATACAAAATAATTTTATGAAATTTTTGTTTTTTTGTTTGAAATTGGTTACTCCTGAAAGTGTGAAACTGTTTTTTTTTTAATTCAAAAATAAATTTATTCAAATAATAATTTGCGTGAGTTGCATGCAAGTAACTGGCAGTAGACGGCGCAGGATAGGCGACGTTGGCGTTCTCTTGTGTCGGAGGCCAAGACCCACTGCGGGTCGCTGCGCCAGCGGATTGGTGACAAATAATAATTATGTTAAAAAAAACTGATTTAATTGTTTCTAAGAACTATTTAAACGTATAATAATCATAAAACATTATTTGTACACTTCAATGCGCCAAATTTCAAGCCAATGAAACAGAGCGCGAGTACGTTTTTATCGCGTTGTTATCATACCATTGTCTGTTATCTTCTGACGAGAGCTGTAAAATGTCCTTACGCCCACGTAATGTACCCGACGTACGAAACACAGTTACAACTATCAGTGCCATTTCCACCGCAGATGAGTTATCTCGCCACCGTGAACATCTAATGTTATCTTATCGATAAAACATCGATATTTTTTTGGAATCACGCGCGCAACTCTATCGATTCTATTGGTCTATACATAGTTATCTAATCTCTTTAGTTCAAGGCATGTGTCTGAAACGGATTGTTCTTACTGTGTAACGTTTTATTGTGTAGTTTTTTTTTTTGTTGAAATGTGATTTGAAATTGTGCTAAATTGATAAAGGATATGCGAATCACGTCAGTGTCTTGGTCTCAAACTGCCGAGTGCGCGAGAGAATGTCTATGGCAGACGTTGTACTGTGGATATAATGCTTGTCAGAAGTTGACCATCGCGAACCATCTCTTGTCGCAGCCCTATCCGTCTCTAGATGTCGTCGTCGTCGGCCCTTCTATGGCTAGACACTGTTGAGTATTTACGTTTTAATTACAACGACATCTATCGTTATTAATGTATACTAATTTTGTACTCAAATTAACGGTGTACGGATTCAAAATATATCTCATTTACTTTTAAGTTTGTGCAGATTTTAAAATACGTCAACATTGTTTTGTAAGTGTTGGTTCTTTCATTCATTTTCCGATTTTCTAAATCGATACGTGTTTGAACGATTTATTCATTTTAATTATAAACTGTAGGTAATAAAATTTACAGAGAACAGGTTTATTAGTATTGTATTTATTTTCCTACTTATAAATGGGAAATTTTATATAGATAGATGTTGTGTGTGTGGTGTACATCACCTGAACAACTAAACGGACCTTATTATAATATGGCATAGTTATATAACTTAATGTAGAACACACAGGCTATAAAATTAGTTGTTTTTTTTAATTCTAGTGGCGCGACAGCTAATCCTGTTAACGATCTTAGTGTTTTATACGATTTCAAAAATGGAACACTAAACGGTGTTGTTTTGAAATAGCAGAGGTCTTATAATCCTTTCTTTAATATAAAAAAAATCGCTTTTTTATACTTACTATATATTTAAATTAGAAGAAAATATCTTACACCGTATACACCGCGACGGTATTCGAATATAAATCGAGTTTTTACGTTTGCAATCGAGATGGAAAATTTATACATATGATGAATGAAAGTCGATCTGTTTATGAATAAATTTTCCTTGGTTCTCCTGGATGTAATTTTTATGTATGGTAAAAATTCAATAGGGGAAAACTAAAAAATAACTGTACACTAAAATCTTCTGAATCATTTTTGCCTTGGCATCTAAACTAGGAAATAGTAAAACAAAGCGCTTTTCTACTAGTCTATAATATTTTTTTTTATTATAACATTAGTAGATTTTTGTTGATTTACTAATATTTCTTGTGACCATTACTGTTAAGCTTGAGAAATTTGTGTTAAGATATGGTCCACGACAATAGTCGAATGGCGGGATTTGAACCTACGTCCGCTAGATCGGTAGTCCATACTCATAACCATTAGGCTATAGGCGCTTCGTAATATTATTAGTGACATAAGTAGTTCATAGTAACTAGACCAAACTAAATCTTCGTTTTATTTTACATTTCAATTTTGAAACATTTAACATTGTATTCATAATTTTCTTCATTGGCTGAATTTTTTTAGCTTTTGAAATTCATTTTAATGTTAAATTTGCAGATTTTTTTTTACAAATAATGCAGTAACAATCATTAAATTGATTTACTTCGCTTTTCCGCTGAAACACATGAAACATTTTGATTTTTTCCAACGAGAATATGAGATGTAACTTCACGTGTTGTCGATATTATTGAAGTGAACACCCACGGTTGTAATTATTATGTTCGTTTGTTGAATTAACAAATGAGGCGGTGGTCGGGCGCCGCTCTGATTGGACAGACTGACGGATTTCATGCTATTTTACAATAAGCCAAATGAACGTAAAAAATTAATAATGTTTGACACCAAACTGATTTCATGTATTCGTTTTTAAATATGACCTGATTCTATAATCCAGTTCAATTGAAATGAGAAGTTATGTTTACAAATGAATGATAAGAGTGCCAGTGGCTCATTTAAGCGCTTGACCGGACCGGACCCTACTCGACATTATACAGGTTCGATCCCCATGTACCAATGTGTTTTTCAATATTTGATTTGCATATGTACATTATACGACGTTCTTACGGTGAAGGAAGACATTGTGATGCAAGCTACACATATCGGCGAAGAAATTCAAAGATATGTGTGCAGTCAACCAACCCTCACTGGGCCAGCGTTGTTGACTATAGCCTAGTCACCCCTAATCTCCTTAAAGGCTCCGAGACCTCTAGTTGGGGATGTGTAATGAGCTGATGGTGATAATGTCATTTAATGTCCATGGGTTTATCTTGGAAAGGTTAAGTACTTAAATTGATGCAAACAGTTTGATTACAGCAACAAGAAGGCAAAATTATTTACATTGTCTTGTTATATTTTCTTTCTTTCCTATCAAATTAAACTGTACACTATTCTATAAGTTTGGTATGGCATTTCTTTCGCATTTCATGTTTGCTAGCCAGCGTTATCTCGCTATCCAAAACTGTGTAAAGGCTTACGATGTCATGTTTTTACTGTGGATAAGTACCAAGTATTTATCTTATAAACGTTAAATTTATAAACATCAAAATGTATCATGATTGTGTTATATAATTCTACATAAACTTTTTCCGTAAAGCCACTAATAAAACATAAAACAGATTTACTACATAAAAGTTTATTTTATCGCCATATAAAATTTTAACACATTCAAATTAACTGAGTTTTATTTAAACACAAATATAGTGTCTGGTGTAGATTTAACAAAATGTACACGATACGGGCTCGCTTCATATTTTGAGTTAACTTAAAAACAATTCCATTTATCAAATAAATCGTGCTTTTAACGTAAATAAAGTAAAATTTAAACAGTTACACTTTTCTATATAATATAGTACATTACAATTTCTCAGCCAGTCGTGTAACATAACTTTGAGTCGGTTAAAAATGTTTATTGCCGACGACCTTGCCATCGTGATAGGACATCCGCACTCTTAACTATTGGGCTATTGGCGCTTAAAGCATTAAGTTAAGTAATAACTGTAATATATTTAAATAGTACAATTAAGATTCAAATTAAACTTGTAGTTTATGGATCGTATCCAAGTTTAACCGGAGAACATAAGGCGCGTTCTTTGGTCGTTTATAACGCGTAGAGTCGGGCAGTTTGGCGACCTGCCACCTCTGCGACTGCGGACAATGGCCATCTCGGATAATACCCGCCTACTTTATCACGACTTATTCTTTGATAGAGTTATGCTGCAGATGTTTTTGATATATGACTATGGACTATAGAGTAAAGAAAGAATTAAATCCGAACAGAGATGGGCTTTTGTTTCGTAAGCAACGTGTAATACTATCTTTTGCCCGTGGCTTCGTTTACAAATCCCGCTATTCAACTATTGTAAACGATATCCTAGCAGCCTAGAGATTATTTGGAGTACACGAAATCTTCATCAGCTTGCCCTTTTCCCTACACAGTGTCGCCACAGTATGTACTCCATACGTCTCCGTCAATCGTCATGTCACTCACAAACTTCTTACGCATTTCCTCTTTTACGCAATCCACCCAAACTTTTGGTCTTCATCTATCTTTGGAGCCATCCACATTCAATCTCATCACCTTACAAGTACATGAAATATTAGTTAATTATAAAAAAAAATACACATTCAAAAATGCTGTTATTTTCTTTATCTACATTTTATAGTAGTACACTTAAACATTTTTCGTAAGGGTTAAAGTAATTCAAGGGAAACCCGTCGTGTGAATTATGGCAAGTACTTGCAGAAAGGCTTCAACTTGAAGGTATAATGGTCGCGTTCGCGCCTCCAAGTAATATTAACAATACCTGCTCGTTTATCGTCAGCTTATCATTGATATGTTTATTTGTTAGGGTGCCTTGAAGCCTTGGTGGTTCACGACATCGTAGCTTTACAAAACCTCCTTGCTAATTCCATAGATATTAAAGTTATGATAACTTTTATTCGAACTCAGTCGTGTGGTTTTGAACACAACACTTTATTTTGATGCAAATGGACTATAGATAAGAAATATATATTTTTTTATAATTATTTTTGTTTATTTATTAATATTTCTTTTTCTACTCCAATTAAGCTCCGGCCTTGTGCTAGAACATAGTTTACAATATATTTTTTTGAATAATATGTTCGTAGATTGTTGTTCATTTACTAATTGCGTTTATTACTTATTTGTTAATATAATATTGTAACCGTTCTAAGATAGCTTGAAAAGGCTTGTGTTAGGATATATTGCACAAAAGTCGAATGGTGGGATTCGTACCCACGACCACTAGATCGGTAGTCTGTACCCTTAACCATTAAGCTATTTTCGCTTCGAATGCTCTTCAATTAATTTAAAACACTACTAACAATACTCAAAGAAATGTCCTTATCTTAATCGTGTCCAAAGCCGTTTATCAGGTGGATTCTCTCGCAGATGGGAGCAGTGCAATTTGGCGTGCGGCCGCGCGACCGTAACGTGTAGCCCTGACCCCGTTTAAAAATACGACCGGACTCTTGCAATGAAAAGAATTCGTATATTCTGTTTCTTGAGCCCGCAGTGCTGGAAGTTCCGCTTATAAATCACTGAATTACAAACCTTATAGCCATTTATCAACCCATGCTGTCTTTTATTTTTTATTTTAAATCTATACAAAAAAAACAGCCAGTCAACTTACCAAAAATATAGAACAGTCAGTATGAAAATGACACGAACTACATCTCTTCTCGTATTTATGCTACGCCGTGCTACATTCCACACTCGTAGACCTCTACGACCTACGATAATATTCGCGTAGCCCGCAATACTAATAGTATGGCAAATTAAACACGTTAAATAAATATTTTTAATGTATTTCAATGCAGAAAAGAAAAGAGTGTTTATTAATTAAAAGTTCTATCAAAGATAACGTTTATGTTAGCTCTCTACGTGGTCTCATCTAACTTAATATTGAAAACGTATATTGTTTGTAATACGCGAAGTCAGCATTCGAGTCAGGTCCCGGGTAAACAAACCAATCCACTGATAAGTTTCGAGGGAAACTTGTTAAACGTACGCTCGTTCAATATCTTTAGATAACTTGCTCTCAAACGGTTTTTATACGAACAAATAATATATTTGCGATCTATTTACTTCAATCGGTAATTACATGAATTAGTAATTATCATATCCACCGCACGGCGCCCACTGTTGGGTATAGGATCCGCTAGATCGCCACCACGATCGGTCTTCGGCCTCATCCAGGATACTCCGACAAACTTGACCAGATCATCAACATCATATTAGTAACACCGATTGTAATAATTGCTTAAATATTATATAAAACTTAATTTATTTTACAATTACCGAAAGATGAGAGATGTAAGATTTTAATTTGAATAACTATAAGGTAGAGGGAAAGCGATGTAGGTGTGGATGGATTGTGTGAAAGAGGATATGTGTAAGAAGAGTGTGAGTTCAGATATGGCAGCTGAAAGCGGTGTATGGAAGAGTGACTTGCCGACACCACATCGGGAAAAGGGGAGGTTGATTATGATGACTGAAAAAAAGAACCTGAAATATAGGAAAAAATGTGTTGTGCAATACATTTGCTATGTTGGTATAAATCCTATATTGTAATAGTTTTATATATTTTTTTGTTATATACGTCTTATGTTCATATTAAGTAAATGTAAGTAGCCAGACATATTCTGAGCAGTCGTAGCTCGGCCGCAATAAAGATAGCGGGAGCAGTAAAAAGTTAATTCAGACTCGGCATATTTGTTTAGGTCTTGTATATGGACATTACTGGGAACGTGCCTAGGTAGGGAAATCCAGGGATAGTAATATTGTTTACAAAATGTTCCCTACAGCTAGACAATTTTATTGTGTTATAAATGTAGACGTAAGTAATATTATCAAGTGTTATGTCAGTTTTAGATCAATTTTTATGTTATTTAGTTTATGTATAAATTGGATTTAACCTTTTTTTGTATTAAGTACAATGCATTAACATATATTAAACACAATATGAAAAAGACAGTACACATTCTTAAGAAGTAATTCGACGGCGAAACAATTGTACAACAAAAGTTACATTACATACAAGAGCCGATGTTAACGTAAAACAGAGTCCTGGAATGGCGGCCACGGACAGGTCGAGGCAGCGTGGGTAGGGCTCCCGCAAGATGGACCGATGATCTGGTTAACTTTGCGGGAGCATCCTGGATGAGGGCGGCCGAGGACCGATCGTCGTGGCGATCTTTGGGGGAAGCCTACGCTCAGCAGTGGGCGACATGTGGCTGATAAAACTCCACTGTTGTTAAACTTGTAAAAAGTTGTCTCTGGTTACAAATAATGAAAATGGTGTCATTATGTTTGATATAATTCGACAATGGAAACCCACCTTAAAGATTATAAAACTCAAGCTAAACAAATAGAAGAGTCGTTTCAACACCTATTTCATCGTAGTAGCATGTATAGAGCTGTGCGGTCAAGGGCGACACCGCGACAGCCTTTTGTTTTCATAAATTTCTTGCTTTCGTTAAAAAAAACCGCTGTCGTGAAGTCGGAAAGTGGAACGAAATGCGGTTCTTTCTGGATTACATTCATTTTGGCAACAATGAAAATTTTGAAAACGTTAAAAATGTTTGGAGTCACTTCGACCAAAAATAGGTCTGAATTTACAATGGGGGTTCGACTATATCACTTATAAAACGGCTTAACTCACGTGCAACTCGGTGTCAGTACCGACTAGTTTCGAGCCCATCGGGGGC
>JAODUI010000007.1:6041709-6098308 GCA_027563995.1 Papilio gigon | reverse complement strand
GACCGCATACTGTGGAAGGCATTGGGAAAGGCCTATGTCCAGCAGTGGGCAGACAAGGGCTGTTGATGATGATGATGATGATGATCTTTCTGATGATGATCTGCGTGGAACTTTGAAAATTGCGCGTTTATTTTATACCTTATGAAAATTGCTTTAAGGTTTACCTTTTGAAGAGTAGAAAAACGCCAGAAGTCTTTAATGTTGTTGAAGATATATCAATTAATTATTCTTTTTTTGTTAACAAAATTCTTAAGAAAAAAATTTACTGACGGCAAATTCTTTTCTGTGCTAATTACTGCAAAAAAATTCCAGCAACGCGCCGCCAGCGGCGCCGGCTTCTAAATATTCTCATTATAATTCGGAAAAAAATTAATAAGTTCACTTTTTTTTAATGAATACTTCTCATTGTTTTTTCGTTATAGTACAGTGGTCGGCTAACTTATTAGCCAAATAACCAAGTATGCAAATTAAAACGATTAAAAACAAATTGAAACCCGAATCTAAAGCAGCTAAAGAAGGAACCTTTGTAACACGCGACTTGTGTATACGATAAGCTTCGAACACTGGTAACAAGAGTGCTTGCAATGTGACCTGATCCGGGCCAGGCAAGCCCGTGGGAATCTTGTGCCAGACCCATACTCCAGAGTTCAGTGATCCGCATGCAGCTCCGGGACCGCACTTTACCGATCTCTGAGTTGGACGAAGGGAAGAAAGTTGCTTTGTTATTCACATTACAGTATCGATCTTAATTTCAACGTAATAAAAAACGACACAAAAATTCAAGTGCGACCCTCGATATTTTTTTGGGTTATCTAATATTATTATATCTATGACTCAACTTAAAATTCTTTTTATCGTAGCGGGGCAGAGGTCGTCTACAGTACACTACCAACTCGCTCTGTACTGAGCTCTGCGCTTGGTCTCGGGACAGGTCAATCCGATCGTCTTTAAGAAAACAATAATGAAAATATAATTTAAATTTTAGTTCATATAAACAAGTAATAAAGTTTAAATCGAGCTAATTTTGTTTTAAAAATCATAAATAAGATGGTAATAGTTGTAAATATGATGCTTTTAACATCATTTTTACAAGCTTAGCATTTAGCACTTCTTAGAAATTGTAAATTGCAATGGATAGGTTATTAAAAATAATGTTTAAAAGTGTTATAATTAATTTCGCTTTTGCATAAACACTTTCACTAACAGAAATACTTGAGATAAATTTAATTCAATAGAACGCTGCAGTAAGATATAAACTTAATGGTTAATCCGTAATTTGCTCCGGTTACGTAAAATGAAATCTGCTTTCAGCAAAATGTAATGAAATTCATTATAATCGTAACAGGAAGACATCGTGTTCTCTCTGACTTCTACATTTTATAATATAAATTAATATTATTATATACTGTACTGTTGTTGAGGACTTTAAACTATTAGAATAGTAACTTAACTTCAAGACATTAAAGTGCCAATAGACTAATGGTTAAGTATACAGACTGTCAATGTAACGGTCAAGAGTTCCGGTCCCAGTTTTCGACTACTGTCGTGAACGATATCCTTGTACAAGCTTTTTTAAGCTTACCTGGAATGATAAAAGAAGTATTATTCAGGTATTAAAAAAAAAACAAAAAACACACTTAAAAAAGCTTAAATATAATGTGTTGTGTAACATAATATGTTCATTAAAACAATTAAGTTAAACCAATTTCATTAGAGGAGGCGAGCAGACGCAACACGGCTAATTACACTAACGAATTTATTGCTAATAAACTTACACAAAATGTTCACAAATTTGTGTAGCCTTTGTCCGCTGAAACACTGGCATAAAGATGTCACATATCTCGTTTATTTACTATATAAAAAAGATATGTAATTCCTAAATTGTTTCAGCTATTGGAAACAAACTGTAGTACTCCTGTTAGTACTCCAGCTATTTACCTGAACAGTAATATGAATTCGTAGAATTTATTATATAAACTAGAATACCCCCCCTCCCCCCCAAGGAATTAAAGACTTTTTTTCGGCCGATAGTTAAAATATAACAACGATACTTTATAATCAAATTTGAACTTAACAGTCTATTAATATCAAACTATAGGCCCATGTAAAATGTATAATCTACAACAGCTCTAAGATATTTCATTTGTTCAACATTTGTCTGGAAATAAAACGTTCCAAGCTAAAATAGTAGGTTAATACAATTCAATCAATTAACCCGAAAGAAATGTAAAAGGAAAGGATAGTACGAGATAAGATTTCCGCGCCATTATTTCGTGGTATCCAGTAATGCTATCTGTATTTCAGCCTCAATGACAGACCGCCCATTGTGTCCCAAGTACGGGACAATACAGTTAATCTAATGAAAAAGTTTTATATCACTAGCCTATATAATATATCGTCCCCAACGGAAAACTTAATAACTGCTTTAGCTAATTAAACTATTAAAACTTTCGTGAGACATTTCACTATACTACTTATAAAACGGCTTAACTCACGTGGAACTCGGTGTCAGTACCGACTAGTTTCGAGCCCCCGATGGGCTTTAACTAAATTGCGTTTTCGTGTTTTAATTGGCAAAAAATAACGCAGCATTCAGCTAACTGATACAAGAGAGCTCCAAGTCCAGGACTGGGATGAAATAGCTTTATAGCATCAAGCTTTTTTCTTTTTATTTAAAAGTAAATAGTAGATTTTTGTTAATTTACTAATATTTCTTATAACCATTCCTGGTAAGCTTGAAAAAGCTTGTGTTAGGATATGGTTCAATACAATAGTCGAATGGCGGGATTCCGAACACACGACCGCTAGATCGGAAGTCCATACTCTTAACCATTAGGCTATTGTCCCTTCTAGTTAGGTGGTAACTTTTATTATCGGTAGCCATGACACACTTCGGTCGCTGCGTCAATCTATTTAGTTAGTCCAGCAAATATGACATCTCAAATCGTTTCAAAAACATCAATCATACAGATATAGAATAATCTATGACAACCAGATATAATCTACCGTTTGTACTAGTACGATTGTTTAGAGATTAAACAATACTGTACTAACTACACTGAACTATAATTATAATAACAACGTAACCTGCAAGACAGGTCTTGTCACTATACGCGTCAGGAATTCAAGAGTTTAACATCCCGAGAACATCTGCTTCATACTCGTGTAATGAGAGTTAAAAGGAAATCTTTTCTGGTATACCGCTTCATTTTAGCTACACCGGAATCGAAGGCGACAACATATATATATATGGAGTTCATTTAATGTATAATATGTTTGAAAAACCTATGCTTTAATCAACATATACTCAAAATCAACTGCGTACGTGATTTTCTAAAATAAAACCTTTTATAATTAAATAGAAAGAAACATTTTAACAATAAATCACTGAATGAATCGGTCCAATAATTTCACTTTCGCTGACCCGAATACACTGGTCGAAATTTCTCCCCAAGGTTTGTTTACTAAGGCAAAACATAAATCGACTTATTGGTAAATAACAGGGCAAGGCGTTCGAACCCCCGCATTTGTACCCAACTGGTAGGTCAACCCGGCATCGCATACACAATATACATTTCATTCTAATAAAGTTTATAATCTCAGCCTACCCCGTGTACACTTTGTGTCACGTATATAAAGATCGTTGTTTGAAATTATAAAAAAGTAAACAAAAGAAAAACATCTTGTTACTTCCGAGAAAAGATTTCATTTCATATTAATAAATTGAAACAAAGAAATGTTAACAAGGAATCAAATAAATTCTCAACAAGTTTGAAAACTTTTTCAATTAAAGATTGAAATAAAGACACGAGATTTCTCAATCAGTCTAGACAGACTTTCCTTAGTTATAATGGTATCTTCATATTTTGAAGTAATATTGCATAAAGTGCAGAATAATTTTATTACTTGTTTAAAGGTTGCTAACCCATCTGCATATGCGAGGGCAACAATTTGCACATGCAGTCATCTCAGACATCACTCACAAATTTCTCATCATCAACATATCTTTTTCTCTACGTCGGCTAATTTTTACTTTATCATTCTAACTAGCTAGGCTTGTGCTAGAATATGGTTTACGATATTAGGCGAATAGCAGGATTTATATCTCAACCACGTAATCGGAAATCTGTACCCTTAACCATTAGGCTATTGGAGTTTCTACGCATAATAACAGTTCCTGTATTATTTTGTTAGTTGGTATTCGAATCTCTCCAGGGTACTAATTTATTGTGAACTTAGGTTATTCCGCTGTAGTTCGTTAAGTAAAGCGGTCTTGATGGTGACCGCACGTAATTACTTCCCGGCTGCGGCGAGCTACGAGTCGCTACGAAGTTCTACGCGAGATCTACGGATATTTCTGTTACTTTGAATATGTTGTATGTAAACTACATTCAAGTTTGTTTTCTATGTTAATCTAGAATTAAAAGTTACCTGTATTGTTTCTATATAACACAGACTTATGTATACATCAAATTAAATTAGATTATTAAAATATTGTATTGTATATTGTAGTTTTGTATGTTATGCACTGTTTGGGTGTTACAATTTTTGGAAATGAATGATTTTTTTTTTGTACAAATAAGCCTTATATTTACGCCAGTATTTAGACTATATGTTATCACCCTATTAAACTTAAACGGTGTGTAAATTGGGGGAAAACCAGTTATGCGAGAAAGGAAAAAATCATGTCAGTTACAGAAGACTAGGTAGTCATGGTAACAAAAAAGTTTTAGTAAATTATACGAAATCTTTCGTAGTTTCAGTATTGTATAATTTTAGCTTTTTGCTACCTCGAATAGGTTGTTGTAAGAGAAGATGAAAGGCTCATTGTCAAGGTGTTCGCAAGTCATTTAATTGGGTAAAATATACGTTAGTGGCAAAGCGACTACAAACTAAGAGCTTGATAGCTTTGAGCCAGCAGCTTGTAATCTCTGTTCTGTGCTGGCTTAAATTAAATGCGCACCGACACTATCGCTTAATTTGTTGCCTCCCTCCGTACACGGTTACAATACCTATTTCCACACTTACATATGTATTACAGCACACAATGTACGCTTTAATATGAAACGAAGTAACACTAACCTAAACAAGACATCAATTTGATATATCAGCAAAATTTTAATTGATTTACTAATATTTCTTTTACTACATCTACTGATCTCTAGGTTTGTGCTGGTTATGGTCCCCGACAATAGTCGAATGGCGGCATTCGAATTCTCGACCATTTGATCGGTAATCCATACCCTTAACCACTAGGTTATCGGCGTTTTATTATTAATTAATACTTTCGTGAGACATACTTACAGTTTAAGCAGTTTTTGTATGTTATAAATTATAAGAAATACCATAAAGGAAAAAAACACGTTTTTAATCTCGCCCGATTGTCACTTGTTATACGCCGTTTTCTATGTTTATTTCTGTAATACAATGTCCATCTAAAATGTGAGTTAAATTTAAAACAGTTTAGAACATACAGTAATTAAAAATCACAGCTTAACTCACGTGTAATTCGATGTAGGTAGCGACTAGTTCCAGACTTGTCAGAGGTCCTTCAAGTGAGTAAACTAACGCACTATAGATTTCACTAGGACACCTACATTACACTACACGTGGTTTAACGTGATTTTTACTGTACTAAACAACAAAGTTTGTAGAAAATTGTAACCTTGATTTTAGGGTATATAAATGATTTGTATAGACTGGACAGTCCAGCAGTGGCGAGACAAGGCTGATGATGTCAAAGAATGGAAATCACTATGAGTTTTTCCTCTCTTTCTTTCTTAATTGAAAAATAAATAAAAATCCTTTGTTGTCAACATCCGAAATGAGCATAATAAAGTTTTGTAATAATTTAGCGGTTATCTATAAAAGCTCGTAAATTCTATCGACGTAATAATTTGAATACAAACATCGAAGGGACAGGATTAGCCGTGTGAGCCGCAGCGGAAAGGATGGCGCAATTTGATGATGCGTAAATCATTGCTAGGTTAAAACAAACCAATGATATTAATTTATCAGTACGACACGGGTAGACTGCCTTATGATATATGAGCTGACGAGCACGTGAAATTGATTTTATTTGTTCTAAAAATTATTACTAAAACAGTTACACATGTATATAGTAATCAAGTAATTAATTGCATAACCTTGTAACTAATTAATTAAACAAATAAATGTTTTAATTAATTGATTACTTAAATCAATTAATATATTCATGTAAACATAATTCTTGCTAAAACCAAAAAGATGCAACACATCAAAAATGTTATGAACTATTGTTTTAGTGTAAACTGGTAAACGAGAAAGTGTCCTTCTGTATTTTTGAAAATAGCAAACTGACCGCTGTCCACATACATATAATAATCCATCATACATGTATAAAGACAGGGAGATGTCTCACGCAAGAGGAAGGACAGCTATCCTTTTCTCTTCGTAGTGTCGGCACAGTGTATTCTCTTTCATACATCTGTCAACAGGCATAGCTGAAATCATAACCTTAGGCATTCTCTTTCACACAAGCCATGCATATTTATCTTAGCACATTAACCTCTTAAAATAATGCTTGTAGTTACTAATTTAAAATATAAAAACTGACAGATTTAATCGTACAATAGTAAACCTCTTGAGAAATGTTGGAACAAAAAAATTGCAACGATTTAGCGAGAGATTGATGACTATGCTAAACAGTGATCGGTTATCCGAGACGACAGCCGGGCGCTAGATCGCAGCGCCATCTAGCGCGTCTCGCCGCTTCGCATTATAAAATACATTTTGACTTTATGTTGCGGGACGATAAGATGTCACTCCCAGTCTTGTAACAGATTTACGTAATATTATGTTTATTAGATTTTACATTTCAATGTTTAATTTTAGTTTATATTAATTAAAATTCAACTCTGTGTAATTTATCATAAAATCAAAGTAGTTTTTTTGGATATTTTCTCAGTAAAAATATCTGCTTTTTATAGTTTTTGCTAGATTATTAGTTAAATAAGTATCTATAAAGTGGACGCTATTTGAGCAGGTAAGCAATTTAATTGCATTTGACTTTTAAGATAATATAAATAACAACGCATAGTAAATTTTGACGCTACAAAGAACAAATTTCTGGAAAAAATGTTATTATACAACAATTCGTTTTTTGTTTATATATTACTAACCGCTAAGTTTGTGCTAGGATATGTTTTAAGACGATAGTTGTATGCCGGGATTTGAACTCTCAACCACGTTGTAATTCCTTAACCACTAGACTCTCTCTCTCTTCCTGGCTTAATTGTTCTACATGATGGTGAAGTCAGCTTTGCGTGTTCGTCTTCTCCATCTCGCTCTATCGGTACTTGGTAGGCACCCATGTTTCTGAGCACTACATCTTTCCATCTCGTCTCGGGTCTGTCTGCTGCGACCGGGAAGGGAAAGATGCAGTGCCAGATTTCTAATACAGTCTGGTTGCCACCGTCCTTAACCAATAGACTATTGGCGCTTAATTCATCTAAAACTTCCATCTATATATCTAAAGTTTTCTTTATATTCAGCAGAACATTTCTCGTACAAATATTTATGTTCATATTTCTCTCGAGTTGATAGGCAGTTGTTATATTGGTGTAGCGCTCCACTTCGAACGTGTGCCAAATTGCAGCTCGGTGCAATGTAAAATATACGTACATACGACTTGGTTTCTTTAATACACAAGCATTTAAATAACTTTTCATTACATATTTAATCTGCTAGGGCAACTGAATACTTCAAAGTTTCATTTAAGATAAAAACTGTATGAAAATGTTTGTATGTAAATCAAAATTAAACATATTAAAGTGCCAATCGCCTAATAAAAATTTCGTGAGACATTTCACTATACTACTTATAAGACGGCTTAACTCACGTGTAACTCGGTGTCAGTACCGACTAGTTTCGAGCCCCCGATCGGCTTATAAGTAGTATATTCGCCTAATAGTTATAAGTACGGACTATTGACCAAGAGTTCGTTGGTTCGAATCCCACCATTCGACTATTATCATGAACTATCCTAATACAATATTTTTCAATCTAAACGAGAATGGTTAGGAGAAATATTAGTAAATTAACAAAAATCTGCTAATATATTTACGAAAAAAAAACCTTGTGATGAATCATTAAGTTGAACTGAGAGAATATTTCCTTCCTATTAAATCTAAAAATCAATATAATACTGACCAGTAATCAATCATTTTTTTTTTCCTCTTTTTAAAGATATACTTTGATTGAACATTGTTTGAAATTCGGTTAGAACGTCACATATTGTGTCACCTAACACAAACTTAACAACGCCTTAGTGTAAGCCATTTTCCAATACTAGTATATTCTATATTCTTGAAGTTATTGAGTCTATGCTATTAGTCTGTGACTGGTGGATGAGGATATTTTTTAGCGAACGTATTAAAGATCTCCCTTACACAATTAACATTTGAAGTGTCACTGGCAGTGAGCGACGGGCCGCGAACGCGCGATAGTACCGTTCCCACTCACCCTGAAGATGAGCCACCGATGGGCTCGGAACTAGTCGGTACTGACACCGAGTTGCACGTGAGTTAAGCCGTTTTATAAGTGATATAGTGAAATGTCTCACGAAAGTTTTAATAGTTTAAAGGGGGTTCGACTATTTTAAAATGTAAATATTTGGATTCTGCTATACAATTATTAAAATTGGAGGTCCTGTGTTTGGTATTAAAAAAAACATATTTGACGAACGCGCTGTAGTGTAGTCTATCCGCGTTTGTTCCGGTTAATATCCGAAAGGGCTGGACCCATTTTTACTTTTACTAGATGTATGTGGGAGTGATTTAGATTTAGTTTTTATTGCACTTTGACGAAAGACACAAAAAGATTTTTTTAATTTTTCATTAATAGTCATTCTACGTTATTGATTTGGAAGTATGTTTTTAAATATAAAATATCAAACGTATAAAAGACAAATAAAATAAATTAACATGGTTATGATACAATGGTTCTCTGTGTACACCGTAATAACATTGTAACTTAACGCTAAATGCTTACAAAGCTAAAACATTTAAACAAAAAGCATTTCTGTACAAACTCTTTAGGAATTGAATTTTTCGTTTACAAAGGAATAACTTTAGAAGCTGACATTTTGCACGATTTACTTTGTACGTATAAATCCGTAATTTAATTGTGAGACTTATTTTCCTTCATATTTTATACTCGCATTAAGTCCATTTAAGTATTAAAAATTGTTTTTTTAGAAAACATTAAACGAATTGAAACCCCAATAGCCTAATGGTTATTTGTACGGATTACCGATCTAGCGTTCGTAAGTTCCAATCTCGCCATTCGACTATTGTCGTGGACCATCTCTTAACACAAGTTTTTCAAGCTTACCAGGAATGGTTAAAACAAATTTTAGTAAGTTAAAAAAATCTAATAATGTTTTAATTGAAAAAAAAAAAGTTTTAGTAAATTAAAAAAATCTACTATTTTTATATGTATTTTAAAAAATCCGGAATCCAAAAAATGTGTAGTGATTTTACAAAAGCGTCGTCCTTGGGTTTACAATACAACATTATATTTTACAATGTCCGCGTGTAGGAACCCTAAAGCAATATTTTACTTGCCCCGTACAAGTAAGGAGGAATGTCAGTTGCGACCATTTGTCTTGCGAGTGTCCTCGGCGACGCGGAAGTAAGCTGGAAAACACTAGAAGAAATTGCCGAGCGAAATTTATTCCAAAGTCATTTGTACACTTTCGTTGTAGAAATAAATTGTTATAGGATTTGTAAAGGTTACCAGAAGTCTGATGGTATTATGGTATTTGAGACAATATAAGGTTAGAAGCGAGTATGGATTTAAGGGTCTCTAGGGTCTTTCTCTATCGACTTGATTGAAAGACTTGACACGAGGATAGACAATCGTACCAGCTCACGATATTAAAAAATTGTGAAGGAATAGACAGTATACAAACAAGAGGGTGATGAGATTGAACGTAGGGGAAGACCGAAGAAATTTGTTTTACTGTCTGTTAAACTTCGGTCAAAATGAACAACGAGACACAATTTCTACGCAACAAACTAACAACGACAACAACAATGAAAACGCAATGACACCGACCAAAACACCAAATTTACCTGCGACCGGCAGGAGGTAGGTGTATCGAGACGTAAACAAGAATATCGCGTTACAATAAAGTAATGTCTATCCACAGCGCCATCTGTTAAGGTGCGGCAGAAACGGTGCCAATAAAGTTAATTCACATTGACCTGCACTTTTCCCCACACAATGTCGGGTACACCGTACATCTCTGTCAGTCGTTATATCACTCACACACTTCTTAGGCATGTCCTTTTCCGCACAATAAATACCTTATTGCATCTGTTTTGTAAAGTACAGAAAATCTTTTATGTAGTTAAAGAATGTTGTTGTAAAATGTGCGTTATTATTTTAAGTCCGAGTTCAACTTGCAACTTTT
Source organism: Papilio gigon (assembly GCA_027563995.1). NCBI lineage: Eukaryota > Metazoa > Arthropoda > Insecta > Lepidoptera > Papilionidae > Papilio > Papilio gigon. The sequence continues at coordinate 6,087,852 of JAODUI010000007.1, read as the reverse complement.
CTGTTTCAATGGAAACTTGTACAGTAACAGAACGAAGGATCGTTGGTATTCAATAGTTATACGAACTCAGCGCAAGTATTGGTAAAGTCAGATGTAATTAACATTGTTTATTGCAAACTTGGAATTGTTTGGAAGTATTTTGATTTTCCCTTTTGTTTAATTTGTTTATTTTTTTTTAATTTGCAAGACACAACAAGATTTGGAACGGTCTGTCCTCGCCGGTATTTCCAAACGAGTACAACTTAGGGTCCTTCAAGAAGTGAGCGTATCTTTTTTTCAAAGGCCGGCATCGCATTTGCTCCTCTAGTGTTGTATGTCCATGGGCGTCGGCGACCACCTTTCCGACCTCGGCGTTCGTTTGCCCTCTTCTCTTATAAAAAGAAATACAGCGTGATTGTATTTTTTGGTATAACACGGTATTTTACATTCTGCAAATGTTTTTATTATTATTAAGAAGCTCAATCAATGAAGGAAAACATTGTGATGCTGCACATATCTGCGAGGAACTTCAAAGATATGTGTGTCAACCCGTCAGCATGGTTGACTATAGCCTGATCACCGACTAGGCTCCCCTTAGTGGAGATGTTTAGTGAGCTGATTATGATGAAGAAGAAAGAGCTTAGTACTAAAAAACTAGGCTGCATTAGCTGCAAATCCAGGACTGGGTTTATCGGGGAGATAGGTGGCGACTTATGTTGTCGGAGGCCAAATCACACTTCGGGTCAGCGTCAATCTAGCTAGTTTTTTTTTTTTATTACCGAGAAGGCTTTTGCGTGCACAGTATTTTTAACTATGTGTGTAAAGTTAATTTAAAATGTTAAACACGGATATTATAAAAACAGTTAATAAAAAGCTGGTTTGAGCTGGATTACGAAAAGTGTGTTACAACACTCTGGGGCATTATAACGTGTTGATTTACTGACGTTGCAAAAAAGCCATAACAAGTAACAGACTATTAAATTTATATTATGATTTGAAAGCTTTGTGCTTATCTCCGCTGCCTTTTTCCTCAATTTTGAAAGTAAAGACTTCACGGTAAAGTCTTTAGGGGCTGGGCTCAAAAGCGTGTTTATATTGAACTTTCACGTCTTGCGGGAATACAGTGGTCTTGTGAAATCCAATAATTTTCCACGTTAGTTATCAAGATGTTCCCAACGGTCTTTTTCAATTATCTTCAACTATTCATTAAATCAGTTTTGAAGTTTATGAAAATTTTGTAAAAGTGTTAAATATTACTGAGAGGCAATTTAGCATTCTAAAGCCACATTGAGTTTTAACTGGACAGTTAAACTGCACAGTTCTCAATATGGCCTATACCCGCACAGTTTATTTTAAAATCTGAACATAGGTACTTAAATTACACATTAGAGTTATTATATTTAATTTTAGTTTGAGAAATTAATGTGTATTTAATAAAAAAAACTTATAGTGTACCCGCTTGTCTTCACACGGGGCTAAATCAAATTAATATTGCATAGTCATGAAACGAAATAAAGCCTCAATTCTCAAACGCGAACACCCAACTCCCACCCCCTTTCTCCACCACGGCCGGCCAAGTACCTCGTCTATCAAACAATACGTACTAAATGTTACAAAACTAGATAATTGTACGCATCCAAGCGATTTTTTTTCGTTTCAACAATATCCCCCGTTCGTTTCTCAAGGGAGCCTTTTCTGAATAATTTTACAAAATTACTTTTCTCCGTTAGAGATAACTTAGGGTGTTTTTTAAAACAAAATTCATATAGTAATGGTTAGCTCAGAAAAAAAAATGTCCTTCCGAACTTGACAAAGTTGATTACCTTAAGTCTTCTTTACATCATACTACTTATAAAACGGCTTAACTCACGTGTAAATCGGTGTCGGTACCGACTAGTTTCGAGCACATCGGGTGCTCTTCTTCAGGGTGAGTGAGATTGGTACTATAGCGCGTTCTCGGCCCGTCGCTCATTTCTAATTTTTACGTAATTCAAATCTAACCATTTCTTTTTTTAATTTCGATTAGGCGTAGAGTCCCATTTCAGTAAGTTAGAGATAAAGTACCTTCTGTTAAATGTAGTATTTTTTTTTAAATCACTCCAATGTCTGGCTAAAAATTAAAATAAATTCACAGTTAAACGACGTAGTTGTTAGTGTTAACAGGCTCCCGCAAATCCAATTGCAGCGTCCCGACTTGTTGCAAGGATTTGTACGACTGATTTTCTATTCCACACTACAAGCCACAGATAACTTCAACGGGAAATTATCAATTGTTAATGAAAATTAAATGTAGCTAGTATTTTGTTTATAGCTTTTTAGAACCATTTGAATGAATATCATTATCATCGTCAACCCGCCCTTTTCTTATAGAGGGTCGGCACAGTACGTACTCTTCCAAACACCTCTGTCAGCGTCATATCTGAATCTACATTTACGTATATCCTCTTTCACACAATCCACACCTTCGGTCTTCCTCTACCTTTACAGCCATCCACATTCAATCTCATCACCTTATTTATGTACTCATCATGCCTTCGGCAATGAAAATCTGATAACTACATATAGTCTATGCGTGAAAAATATTAATAGTGTCATGAAACAAAAGAGAATCGTGTAATTTGTTTGCCTCTATGTTGAAATATTTGAAGTAAATTGAACATTCAATAAAACAGCGTTCATTTGGCAATGGTTTGGGCCAATGTCGATTCCCGGCCAAATGTATCTCCTCACTCGTTACGTATTAAATTGCTTTCTTACGATTACCCGTCTCTAAATCCTTGGAAGTTAACGGACCTCATTTTATTTTATAGCGTCTACCAATAGGTTACTTAATGTCCGCTCTAACATAATACTTACGTCTTTTCAAGAAACTCTATTATCATACAAAAATATACAAATTGTTTTGACATACATGTTCCCTTTATTCTGTTGTTATTTATTATATACTTTATAGAAGTATCATACGTATTGTCAGATATCTCGGCGGCTCAAGGTCATCTGAGCACAGAGGAAAGCCTTCCCGCGTCGTAGAGTATGTATGTCCCTATACACCCCATGACGCCTAACTTTGTGCTTTGCGTAGCGACTCGTACTATGTTCTGAACTGCCAAGATATGAGATTTTTCTCTTCATTTCGCACCGTCTCAGTCGACTGATAGTCAAAAACCTGTTAAATACAAATGAGAATATTGAAATCTGATTTCTTTTCAAAAAAATGACTATTATAAAAGCAATGAAATTCTTTGAAAAGAAAAAAAAGAATTATTGCAGACAGAGGATCAAACCAATTTGATCCTAGCAATCGTTTTACGATCAATCAAAAGTCTATTGTGTAACAATTTTATTGCTGACCTGTTCGATGTTAAACCGGTTTTTCTTACTTTATATACAGTATGATACAAAAAAAGACATTTTATTGGATAGATTTTTGTTATAACTGCATTGCTAGAAATCACAGATCTTGATGAAATTCAGTCGAAAGACTCGAGTCTGGTATAACACAGGCTCTTCATAATTTAGTTTATTTTTTTATGTGCGCGAAGTGGCGTGCGCAGCTCGTATGACAGTATTTGATGTTTACTTTGCATAACACAAAACTGTTTTTATTATAAATAATTCATAAACATGGGTAACTTTAGTTAAAGACAAAAGTAGCCTGTAATATATTGATTCAGTACCACCAGCAAAAAACCCAGTTACAAGGCTAGTTTCTTTACCAATGGTTCGGACAATTTACTTTCAGTTACCATCCATTACTATGTTTGTTCCAAACGAAACGAAATACCTAATTGGCTGAGATATCCGCGTACTGGACACTCGATTTGCCGCAGACTTGCTGCTGACGTTTAAATTAAATACCTCATTAATGTTCATCTTATCCTAGAAGACGGCCAAACGGCGCGCGCTCTCCCGCTATTATACTGATTATAACGACCTCGGCGGTATTTCCAAACCAGTACGACATAAGGTCCTTCAAGAAGTTAGTGTATTCTTGTAATCTCAAAGGCCGGCAACGCATCTGCTCCTAGTGTTGCGGATGTCTATGGACGTCGACGACCACCTTTATAATCCCGTCGCTAGTTTGCCTCCCTTATAAAAAAAAACCGTACGACCTGAGGGTTCGGTAGAGCCATGGGTGGTGGGCTAAGGTGTATCCTAGACGACTATTGATTTAATTTATCACATTAAAAACGACATATTATTCCCAACTACGTTAATAATCACTCACTACATCTGTATTTGCAATATATTAAAAAAAAACTAATAGATTTTAAACACTATTAAATAATAAATCATACTGGCAACTTTTGGTTTGCTAACATTTCCTTAGGACAAAAGAATGCAATTTGGTAAAGCAAATATAAGAAAGCGTCGGCCGCCCGTGTGGCCTTATTTGCACAACGTCCACCGTGCGTAATATTATTAAAGCCATGTTCCGCTGGTTATTTGTTCCAATGTTCCATGTTAACGTTGTTGTTTTGTTCCAGTGTTCCCGAATGTTCCCGCGGCGCCGGGGATGCCCTGCGCGGGCGAGGACCGTGAGTGTTGACTCTTTATATGTTTGTTTTGGTAGCGGATTGAATTTTGTGTGTACCCGTGACATATACGCGTTCATACAAACATAATAATTCCCGTTTATTCGTGCTAGTATATTTTTAGAATTGGATTAAATTTGTTTTTAAAAATGTTTATTTTATGGCCGTTTGAATATAGAACGGCCACTCCGTAATCACTGCTGAGTCGATCAGTTAATCAGTACGATTAGTTCATCACTAGAGTGTTACAATCACAACCGTTCTCGGTGTTCCACTTAAAAAAAATGCCCTTGTCCGCAAACTCCGCCTCTTCACACAAATTAACGAGTGAGAAACACAAAATTCGGGATAATAGTATAAAGCAATTAGTCGTCTATTTCCTCTGAGCGTTGACCGACTTATTCCTCAACGTCATCGACTCAATAGAAATGTACAAGCGAATGTAGATTTTAATGTGGAACACCGCGAACGGACGCGTTGGTACATATGAACGATTGAAAAATTTCGCCTTAAATCGATAAGATTATATTGATAAGTGCAGCGCCGGCAGTGGCTACGATGTGCCTTCGACCAAATGTCTTGTGCGTTTATTACCGTCAAACTACTGACAGGTGTGTTTGTGTCGATTTTTCTACGCTTTCTGTTGCATTTGTTTGTCTTAATAGTGAGAGAGAAGACAGCATGTTTGTGTGCTGCTTCGTCAATGTAACCAGTGCGTGTGTTCCGTTACAATATGTACAGGTAACGAAGATGCATAAATATGTATAAAGATGAAAATAAAACTTTAAAATTTTGTAAAGAAAAAACAGTAAGAGTGCAAAATCAACACAAATACTGTGTTTTTAAAAACAACAGAATACTAACCTATAAACTACAATTCAAAACGATAAGTTACTTATTTTAGAATACATTATTCAAAAGGTAGTATATTTCTTAAATTAAAAAAATAATAAAAAAACAAAATACGTTCGTTGTAAACAAATTTAAATTAATATTTAATTGATAAAAAGTTTGAATACCCGATTTCGATATTTTTTTTTATGACGGTGATAGTTGCAGATCGGTGCCTATTTTTTTAGTTCGAAACCACCCAGTAGTATCTGAGTTATTCCTAATAATGTGTCAAAAAATGTCGGCGAAAAATAGGACTATTTTGTTTTCTTGGCTTACGTACCCCAAACTATAGACCTATAAAACAAGGAAAAATAGGGTTTTCTTTCTTTCAAAGTCCTGAATGAAATTATTAAGTTACTTTTTTGTGCTTTTGGGGACTAGGAGTGTGGGTCGTCCTCCCAGGTGGACCGACGACTTAGTGTGGACGGCAGGAAGTCGTTGGATGCGGAAAGAGGAGCGCATACTGTGGAAGGCATTGGGAAAGGCCTATGTCCAACAGTGGACAGTCAAGGGCTGATGATTAATGCATTTTGTTTAAGAATATTTTGTTTTGAAGTCGTTTATTTAATTTGTTAAAATTTTTTCTTCATTATATTTCCTTCGTAAAAAAATACGTTAATTGTTGATAGACTTATATGTGTGTGTATTTACACATGTGGGTATTGTTAAGATAACAATAAATAACAACAGAATATCGCTGAACATATGCTGCATTGTATATAGTGTCTCAGTCACGCTGACTATTGTATGAAAAAGCTGTGTTACAGTACGTTTTGTATGAAGGTAGACAATTCAAAAATATGTAAAAATATATTTTTATTTAAACAACAATCACAATGGTTTTGAGTTAAGAAATTCAATTCCTTTTTTTTATATGTAACAACTGTCGCACTCAGAGTCCTTAAGTAGACTCGTTTAGTGTAGATTTATTGTGATGAATCTACGCTAAGCGTGTAAAGTTTGTATGGCGTATCTACATTATAAAAAAGGTCCTTTGTTATGTATACTTATAAGTTTTTATGGTGTGATTCCAGGAAGTATATACAGGAGAGGCGCGCGCCGGTGGCGGAAGCTGTACCGCGTCAATGGCCACATCTTCCAAGCTAAACGGTTTAATAGAGTAAGTTTTTATTTATAACTATCTTATTTAAACCTTTTTAGGGAGCGATAAAAGTTGAAAGGTAAAATCAATGTGCTGAATAAAATGGATTTCTTTTGCCCTATGGACAGGGGACGGGTGTCCAAATCAAGGTAACTTGTGTAATGCATCACAAGGTAGAAGTTTGCATAGCTTTATCAAATACTTTATTTTGAATTTCAACCAATAGGCGACCGGTAGTCATTGAATGTTATTTGAAATATTTTACCGAGTTACATATATCAATATACCTTTTTATAAATAACCCCTGTCTCTTTATATTTTAATGAATTACATTCAGTACAGCACTCGGAGTTCATGACGAGTGCTATGAATAACTCGAAATGTCGGAAATTTCAAATAAATAACATTTTAAAACATTAATTTTGTTAATTTTAAATGTTTAAGTATATTTAATTAAGTAATCTTCTTATTTTTTTACCCGAATCAGAGTTTCAGTGGTCTCTGGCTCCCCCTCCTCACTGATTTAGAAGCGTGAGTCATTTTGGTGACCGTCTGTTTTCATTTTAAATTGTGTTTTATTCGTGTTGCAGCGTGCGTTCTGCGCGTTCTGCCAGGACCGTATCTGGGGCCTGGGCCGCCAGGGCTTTAAGTGCATTCAATGCAAGCTGCTCGTGCACAAGAAGTGCCATAAGCTAGTGCAGAAGCCTTGCTCTAACGAGCACGTGGATCCTGTCGAAGTCAAAGAGGATGCGAACGGGGAGAGTACACTCGGCAGAGCTTCGTCTGTTCGGTGAGTAACTTGTGCTGGAAATTTCTAAACTTTCCGTTTCAATGGAGATAAAGTTCATACTGGTACTTACATTGGTGTAGCAGGTCGCGCGCGGACCCTGAGCCGCTGCCGGAGACCCCGCCCGCGCCGCCTGCGCCCGTGCGCGCCGAGGACCTGGAGCCGGGCTCGCAGCGGCACTACTCGCTGGAAGACTTTGAACTCATCAGGGTCATCGGACGCGGCTCATACGCTAAGGTCAAAAAATCATGTCAATGTATTAAATAACAAGCCATTATTCTTTCCCAATGAACAATATGATTATATGTAAAGATAACTGAGAAATAGATTATGTACTGGCATATTTTATTAATAGACAAGTGTACGTGTTTGTATATTGCAGGTGCTAATGGTGGAACTGAAGCGTACGAAGCGAGTGTACGCGATGAAGGTGATAAAGAAGGCGCTGGTGACGGACGACGAGGACATCGACTGGGTGCAGACGGAGAAGCACGTCTTCGAGACCGCCTCCAATCACCCCTTCCTCGTCGGCCTGCACTCCTGCTTCCAGACGCCCAGCAGGCTCTTCTTTGTCATCGAATTCGTGCGCGGCGGAGACCTCATGTTGGTACACTTGTACAATATTGATAAAAATTATACAAGTTTCACATACTTATAAAAGATATATGCAATTGCGATCTTTAAAATTGTTTAATTTGGTCCTTCGAGCCAGATATTAACTCTAAAAAAATATTTATACAGGTTCCACATGCAGCGCCAGCGCCGGCTGCCAGAGGAGCACGCGCGGTTCTACGCGGCGGAGATATCCCTCGCGCTGCACTTCCTGCACGAGCGCGGCGTCATCTACCGCGACCTCAAGCTGGACAACGTGCTGCTGGACCACGAGGGCCACATCAAGCTCACCGACTACGGGATGTGCAAGGTAAGTCACGACTTGCATGAATTGAATGGAAATGAATAAATGTTCAATCACGTCATTGGCTGACCACGTCGTTGTGCAGGAGGGCGTGCGCCCCGGCGACACGACCTCGACCTTCTGCGGCACGCCCAACTACATAGCGCCGGAGATCCTGCGCGGCGAGGAGTACGGCTTCTCCGTGGACTGGTGGGCGCTGGGCGTGCTCACCTACGAGATGCTGGCCGGTCGCTCGCCTTTCGACATCGCGCAGGCCGCTGACAACCCCGACCAGAACACGGAGGACTACCTCTTCCAGGTTACACAAACAATTTATGGAGTTTTTTTATGTCAGATGAACCCTGACCATAGATGTGTAGACACCAGATCATAGATAACACAGCTACAGGTGTAATGTCTACAATTAACAGTCTATGGACGGTAAGTATAGAAATAGAATATTTACAGTTCCAACACATCCCCTCCCTCGCCCAATCTACTTTCCTTATGAGTGGTGGCGGCTTGGGTCAAATTATGGTAAGTTCTAGAGCTGTGTGTATTCAGGTGATCCTGGAGAAGACAATCCGTATCCCGCGGTCGCTGTCGGTGAAGGCGGCTTCGGTGCTGAAGGGCTTCCTCAACAAGAACCCGGTGGAGCGGCTCGGCTGCGGCGAGGGCGCCTTCCTCGACATCGTCAACCATCCCTTCTTCAAGAGTATCGAGTGGGAGATGGTGAGTACCACGTAATACTTTGTTTTTATCTTTATTTAACCAGCAAATAAATGACTCTTGTTGTCCAGTTGGAGCAGAAGCAAGTGGTGCCGCCGTTCAAGCCGCGGCTGGAGGGCGAGCGCGACCTCGCCAACTTCCCGCCAGAGTTCACCGACGAGCCCGTGCACCTCACGCCCGACGACGAGTCAGTACACGCGCCGACCTCACACACCTCACACACGAACACTTTAAACGTTGCAGTCAAATAACTATGCTATTCAGTAACGACTTAATTGTAAAGTGGGCGTGGCTAAAGAACCCTGAGTGCTTACTAGATTTTTTTTTACTAAATAACCCTTTGAAGTTCGCTGTAATAAGTGTATATCATGAATTATTTAAAAAAAAAAGTTCAACACACTAACTGCCACCAATTATACCGACATAGTATTCAATGCGTTACTTCTGTCGCTTCCAGCACGGTGATAGCGGACATCGACCAGTCGGAGTTCGAGGGCTTCGAGTACGTGAACCCTCTGCTGATGTCCCTGGAGGACTGCGTGTGACAGCACGCCTGCCGCCTGCACCCCTACCATCCCGCGCAGGTACCCGCCCCACAGTCCACCTCAATCGACAACTGGAAAACGTAAAGGATGAGATTGTAAAATGAAATGTAGACTCCCACGACAGTCACATAGTCAATAGTTTAAAAATGAATAAATGATTTGAAAAACATTTAAAGTCAAATGTTTGTCAGGCTTACGGCTACGGAGCGGAGTCGTCATCGTCCGACTATGACTCGGTGTGCTCCGAGCTGCCGGCGCGCAAGCCCACGCTGCTGCAGCACATGTTCTGCCTGCCGCTCAACTGACGCCGCCCGCGCCCGCGCCCGCGCACGCCCCGCAGCTGCCACGCGACGCCGTTGTGACCGCTGGCGCCGGTGTCGAGCGCCGCGCGCGCCGACACGCCCGCCTACTGTGACACCTCGCTGTGAAGTGTCGGTTTGTTCGGATGCTATATGGTGAGCGCGGTTTAGTATTTCAATGTTATTGCTTATTACTTTCAATATAGAAATTTCATTACAATTTTTAAACAGCATACTTTTGTCAGTATGTTGTTTTATTCAAAGTTATGTATGGCTTTTATATTGTTGTTTCAAATATAGAGTCTGTTTTAAATAGCGTATTTTAATGATAATTTATTACTTATTTGAAATAAAAAATCATGTATATTTTTTGCATATAGAACTATATCAAAGGTAAACGCTCATTGTATAAAAACTGTAGCAAACCTGACACTTTCCGGCGAATGTCACTTTGACAGCTGTCAGTCACCCGCGAATGTCGACAGCTGTGTTTTTAAATGCAAGCAGGAGCACAGATCATAAAATACACGTTCACAGCTGAACTGTATCATTGTCGTGTGTGAGCAACATTCAAGTGCGCGAAATTAATATTTTTTTTAATACTTCTTTTGTAATATTAGTGTTTTATGAAGCGGTTAATTGGATATCGCTTTAAAATTTTAAAGAATTTAATTGTTAAAACGATTAATAGAAAATATTGCGTTCGGAGAATTTTGAGTTGGACACTGCAATAATTGTATTTCTACTTATTTATAGGTTATATTATGTCTTTATTTTCCTTAAATTAATTATTATGTGTAATATTGGTGAGATTGTAAGTGCGTGTGGGCAGTGTGATAAGAAAGGGGCGTTTCAACTATATACAGTTGAAATATAGATGGGGTGATGGCGGAAGAAATAGATTTATATGTAAAAGTTTGAGATATCAGTGAACATATAGATATCTGTCATAGAGCACTATCTTGTATGAAAGTTGCCGTTTGCGACAAACACACACACACACACTAATACACACACACAGCTTCCTATGTACTTTATTTGAAATCCGAAGAAAGATCTTTGTATATAAATGAGAAAATTAAATTGTAAGATTTCATATTTTTGAAACTATTGTAGTGTCTATTCATATATTCTGTGAAGATTACGAGGTGTTGCTAGTTAGAATTGATTTGTTGTGGCAACACTGATTTATTGTTACAAAATATTGTAGATTATTATTAAATTCTTTTTAAAGTGCATGCAATTATATACTTTTTGTTTTGGTAATAAATTGATATATTCCGAGTGTTGCCACAATAAAAAATTGTAAAGATATTTGTAATGTTATAATTTTGAAGCAATAAAAATGTTGTCGTAGTGTTTATAGGGAGACGGGACATGCTCAAGGGAAGGCACGCGAGGAATTAATAGTTGGGGACGTGATTGGCCCACTGTAGACCCTTTCCTAGACCTAGTGAACTCCCTAGACGTAGTTACAAGCTAGTGTTAAATTATTCGCGTGGGATATAGTGTGGTATGTAACCAAATATTTGATATATTTTTATTATATGTCAAAGATATGTTTTAATTAAAGCGATTTCGAGTTACATACGACACTTTACCTCTGTGTTTTGTAATTTGACGGAATACAAAATGTCGACATACGTTCGTTTTGTATATTGTCAAATGTAATTTTATTCCATTTCCTGCGGTAGCCCTGTTGTCCTGTAGCGGTACACACTCGTAGTTAGCCAACGAATTCTATATAAATTATAAATATTGAGCACTGAAACAAATTTAAATTCGTGTATATTGTAAACTTATATGCATCGGTTATTGGATATTGTTGAAGGTAGGAAGGGACTTTGTGAAGTGATCGTCGGCGATGGAGCTCAAGTGTCCACAAATGATTCTAAATAGCGCGTAGTATCTATCTATTAGTCGTTTTGCACCGATATTATAAGTCTGGATCACGCGGCGCGGGATGGACTGCTGGTCCTTCGAGTCGGATGTTGCTTGGAGAGCCCAATCGAGTCAAACTCTCTAGTATAACGAGGGTTTAGTATGAAAGTGAAGTATTACAACAGTATTGTAAATTACAATTAATAATGAATGTTGACATTCTAAACGGCAATGACTTATTTAAAATAAACTTCGTGCGTTAGCGTTGAAAAAGCTGTTTGCTTTTTTATTGTACTTTTAATTCGTATTTTTGAATTAGTTGAATTTTTAATGCGTAATGTGGGCTTTAGTTTGCGCGGGATGATTTCTGTATTCATAGTTAAGTATTTAATTTTAGTATTTTGGTACTATTTAGTTTTTAGTTAGTTAACATTCCATCACAAAGTGTTAGAGCAGAGTGTTGTCGGTTCAGCGTAACTCACATGTTGAAATATCATACAAAAGTTTTATTTTTAAAAACGTTAAAAGAAATTTAACTGTTGTATAGAATTGTATCTTTTTCTATATATAATAAATTCTATGGTACGTAGATTGTTCGCTCTGTTTTTTTTTTACCAAAAAGCCACCGTGTATAAAGCACTAACAGCATGACACTAACAAATTATTTGTAAGACGGATTTGTTACGCGTTAAGTTACACCACTTGAACAAATGTATTCTAGTTAAGTTATGTTTAAGTTCTGCAAGCGGACACGTGTCTTGTGAGGCCAAACTAAAATTGTACACTTTCCACGTTATTTTGTATAATTAACCGCTGTATGGGTGTGTATGAAGATTGCGAGTTGTATGGCTTGATGCGAGGTCGCTACTTATCGTCGAATTAGACTGGAGACACTGTACTATTCTATGCTTAACTGAAAAATAAAGAATGATTAATCTAGCCCGTTGTTTCTTTTCTTAAGCCAGGATTCTGCTGCCACTGACCATATGCGTGTTATCTTTTAACAAAGAAGACAAATATGTACAGATATAGTGAGAAAAGATTTTCTTTCGTAATTTATCGGAAATGTTCGTATTTATCGCGCTCTCTCAAACAGCTTCAGTACCCATCTAACAGAATGACATTATTCATTTTGACATCTGACACTAAACAATAAAGTTCCATATTAATGGATATGAAAATGTCACTCATTTAATACGATCATTCGTTGACAGTTCGGGTGTCATCGTGTTCCGATAGAACTCAAAGTTTACCCGAAGGAAAAATATTTCTCACTACATATGTAGGTATATTTTCAATCTTTCTTTAAAAATTAGATTTTTTTTAAAAAAAGAGTACAGACGGAGTGTCTGATTTCACATAACAAAAAAAGAAAACGTAAAATATCAAACATGGAAACCCCCAATTTTAACATTTATTGATATACAAAACATCTTTAACTGGACCAAAAAAAAGTTTTCACGTAAACAGTATTTTTTAAATTAACTCATTGACATTTCGGTCCGGTAGATGGCGCTGTCATTGGTAATAGCTAATAAACTGAAACGTGAAACGCTAAATAAACACACAGCTAGTAATATAAGATTTATTAATACATAGAACACACTGACGATGCAATTATATATCTTTTAACATACTAAACATCCATTTATGAGTTATGAATAAATTTTAATCTGTAAACACAGAGCCTCGCTCCAAAGGAACATCGAAAAAAATATTTGAATAAACGAATTACTTAACATCTTGTAAAAGCATCTGATGCAATATAATAACGCCAAAATAATCTTAAAAAATAATAAAAAGAATAATACTAAAATGGTTCATATTAGTTTTTTCGGGCGTCCTCCAGGTGCTTCGAGAACGCATACGTGGGAGGTATTGGGAAATGCCTGTCCAGCAGTGGGCAGACAAGCTGGTGATGATGGTTCATATTAGTCCACACATTAATAATGTAAATATATTGGAATGGATATAATGTAGAATTCTGAATAAATTTACATGTTAGAAATATTTAAACAGTTTGTAAATATATCAAAATATAAACATTTGTATTTGTTTTCATACTTCAATGAATAAATATTCATATATAGAAATTATTAAAAAAAAATCTTCGATTGAAAATATAGGGAATTTACACATCGGAATGCCTACCCTCTTTAACACTGGCGTGATAGTGTTAATACAATCAAAGGTAATTATTCAAATTAAATTTCTCCTTTATAGAGAGAATATTTAATTCTCTTATTCCCAAAACAAATAATAATAACAGTGCCTAAAAATATAAAGATATAAAAAATCAACAGAATGTGTTTTTTTTTTTTTAATAAATGTGTATCGTCACATGTTTTTAAACAACGCAGTCAACGGAAAAGCTACTGTATGTATTGTTGCCAGAGAACAAAAATAGTAACCTACAAAAGTATAAGATTTCAGAGCATTTTTTTTACAACCATGACTTGTATGGACACAGAGTTACTATTTCTTCTCACTATTTATTTACTTTTTTTTACTAAAAATATTAGTAGATTTTTGTTAATTTACTAATATTTCTTGAAACCATTCCTGGTAAGCTTGAGCTTGTATTAGGTATGGTTCACGACAATAGTCGGATGGTGGGATTTGAACCTACGACCGTTAGATCAGTCCGTATCCTTAACCATTAGGCTATTGGCGCTTCAATATATGTATAGATTTTTGCGATTTTTTTTAATTATGTCTACATTTGTATGTTACGTGTTTGCTTACTAGCGTCGATGTTTTAATACTGAAAATTAATTTATTACAACTCGATACAAAAAATATAATACTGACATGTTTGTGGGAAATACTATTTAAAGTACATTAATACTGTAAAAAATTAAGACCTAATTTAGACAGTATTTATAATTTTAATACTTTAGATAACAAAAAAAAATAATGAGATTATACGAGATTTGCACACATCTAAAGCAAAGTAAAAAAAAACTATAAAGTTAGAAAAATTAAGTAAATTATTCAGAAAGTGCATTACCGCTATTTGCGCCGTAGTAAAACAAAACTGTGCAAATTTGTGCTAAACATAAATAATTCTCCTTAATTAAACATATTTTAATGATTCGAATAATTTAATAATAGATTGATTTTTATTTATTCTACAAAATGGCGTCGATCAATAGATCATTCGTTCAGTGCGTTACTGGGCGCCATTTTGCGCGTGCTTCTGACGCTTGTTGGGCGGCGCGCCCGCGAACATGGCGCCCGACTGCAGCTCGGCGCGCAGCAACGGCACCTGTCATATTGTTAGGAATTAACAATTTCAGTAATAATAAGACTATTGTGTTGGCAACACCAAGGATGTTAGTAAACATAGAGCCCAATATTGAGTGATGGCAACACTGAGGCGAATGGCGCCGGTAGCCATGGCAACGAGCGGTAACGACGCGGGACGTCAGCGCCGGAGACGAGTATCCTGCTATTATTTAGTACTAAAGTTATGAAGAATTTGACCAACTGCTATTTTGTTTTATAAAAAATAACTATATATTTTAACTATATAATTTTAAAAAATATCAAAAACTGAAACTAACATATAAAGCGCCCGAAGTCCAGTACTCAAAGGTACAGACTACCGATATAATAGTGGGTTCGAACCCTATTTGACTATTATAGTAAGCCCAGCATACGTTTTTCTAAGCTTACATGGAAAAATTACAAGATATATGTAAGTTAACAAAATTCTAATATTTTTTTTTTAGTAAAAAACAAGGTATTTAAAAAAGGACTTTAAAAATAAATTAAATTTTGATGTCAAATGATATCAGGTTCCAATGTGTTATTTGACCATATAAAATTATTGACTTAGAATGTCACGCTTAGTTACATTACAAAATATGTAAAACCTTATAAGTTGGTCGGCCTCTCATGAACACGATGTTAATCTTATCATATCATTCATAATGTAGTTCATTCATTAATCTGTGACCGAATGAGTGAGTGATTGCTGTGTACCTTGTGCTCGAGCTGCATGTGGTGCGTGGGGCGCAGCGCCAGGCAGGCGCGCATCACGTTCTCGAGGGCGGCGCGCTGCTTCGCGAGTGCGTTGACGACGGGCGCGCCCGCCGCCACCAGCGGCGCCTTCAGCAGGTACGACACCAGCGACAGCACCGCGTGCAGTCCCTGCCACTCTGCAACACGGGAATATAAATATTTTGGAGTTTTTTTATAAGAGAAAGGGGGGGGGGGTAAACGAGACATGGACATCCGGTTACTAGGGTTCAGTAAAAAGTGTGTTTAATATGTAGAAACGTTGAGACCTTATTTTATGGTGTGAGAAAGAATGAGTGTGTGAATTAGTCAGTGAGGTACCTTCTGTGTCGTCCCTGCGCAGCTGCACCCTGGCGAAGAGCTCTGCGAGCAGCGCGAGGTCCAGGATGAGCGGCGCGGCCAGCAGCGAGTCCTCGCAGGTGTTGTGCACGGCCAGCGTGTTGGCGCCGTGCAGCAGGATCTCCGACGTGTACTCGTCCATGGCGCGCTTCGAGTCACCTGTCACGTCGCCCGGTTATACCACCAGCATACCATCGAAAGAACTCTAGGGTTTGAGTCCTGTTTGAGTCAATAACTACTGCTCCCAAAGGCTAACCCTCCTTTCATTTTAACTGCATAATATTGAACAAAGACCAAATAAAACAATGTGAGGTATGCGAACTGCGGGCCGCACATTCGTGCACTGAACAGTTGACACAATTAATGTATTCAGTTTTTTTTTTTAAGAGCTGTTATAAAATACTCCTTATAATACTAAAGGAACATTAGTGGATCACAGTAGATGGACAAACGAAATATTCAAAGGTTCGCGGGCCGTAGTTTGACGACAACTGGATTAGAGGTTTTACCAGGGTAAACCGGCGGTCACTCACCGACGTAGGGCACGTACTTGATGACGACGACATGGTCGGGCTTCTCCCCCGGCTGGTACAGCACCGAGTTGGACTCCACCATGTCGTCCACCACGTTGCTCTTCGTTATCTGACAATGAACGCATTTGATAATAATAAAAAACATATTTTTTTTTATCATTATTTCCGCATACCGTGGAAGGCATTAGGAAAGGCCTATATCCAACAGTGGGCAGACAAGGGCTGTTGATGATGATGATGATATTTTTTTTTAAAACTATTCTAATTATGAGAGAAACTATGTTTATTTAATGTTCATATGAATTTAGTGTGATTTTTTTTCTATTTTTTTTTGTTTATAAGATATTTACCTACTTGAAGTATCACCGGCTACCAGTTTTAGAAACAGCTCAGGACACAATTCAATAGAAATTTTCTAGTACAAAATATAAAAAGCCTAAAATCTTTAATATATGGGATCTTTACTAAAATTACGTTATGTAAAACAGATGCTAAAAAATCACATTTTTATTACTATTGATAGTAACTTTGAACTAAATTAATTAAAGAATAGTGCGGGTAGTAAAAAATGAATCCGAGATTGAAATGTTTCGGTCAACAGTAACCTCTTTGGAGCGGAACTGCTTGGGCGCGGAGAGGTTCTTGCCATCGTTGTTCCCGAGGTGGTTGTAACTGACGATGGACACCGGCTTCAGACCTGCACAAAGTTATATTAGCATTATCGGCAGCCCTTGTCTGCCCACTGCTGGACATAGGACTTTCCCAATGCCTTCCACAGTATGCGCTCCTCCGTCTTCTGTGGTTACATGTTTCACGCAATAAGTAAAGTTTAAAAGTAAAAAATTTGAAGCTCTAATAGTCTAATAGTTATGGGTACGGACTACCGATCTAGGGGTCGTGGGTTCGAATCCCGTCATTCGACTATTGTCGTGGACCATATCCTAACACAAGCTCAAACTTACCTGGAATGGTCACAAGAAATATTAGTAAATAAACAAAAATCTACATTTTTTTTAATAAAAATAAAAAACAACATACATGTCTTCATCATCAAGCTTTTTTCTACAGAGGGTCAGCAGAGTATATACTTCATACATCTATCAACCGTCATATCTGAACTCACACGTACACGCATTTCTATCACACAATCTATCCCCACCTACAGTCTACTTTAAAGCACATATAAAAGGTTTTTCTCACCAGCTGTGACCAGGAAGTCGACGAGCACAGACTTGAGCTTAGTCTGTCCTGACTTGAAGTCATCCCCCGCCACAAAGACGCCGGCCCGCTCCGCGCGCTCCACCACGCCGTTCACCAGCGTGTTCTGCGGCGACCCGTTGATGTAGCAGCACTGACGGAAACAAGATATAAGTCATACTAAGTACACTATGTCGGTTTTGGGTAGACAGATAGATTAATTTGTCACTGAGTAACTTCTCGGTCTGAATATATCATAGCCTGAAAACATTGTATTTTATTTACTATAAAAATGTATGAATACTGCGGGACAGATGTGATTTTCTGATTACCTAATAACTGAACAAGTCCATAAGTAAATCGAGTCTTTTTTTTTTTAATTCAACACCGGTTTTTGAAACCTGGTTTTCAACGTAATAAGTGAGTTTAGATATGAGCTGACAGAGACGTATGGAGGAATATATTGTGCCGACCCTTCCTAGAGAAAAGGGCAGTTTGATAATGACAGGTTTTTCAATAAAAAAATGTTGGTTCATAATAATGGTTCATAAATTGCAAGAGGTGAAGAACTAGAGATAATGATTCTTACGCCTTCGTCGACGGCGGCCATCGCAAAGATGGTGGAGGGCGAGATCTCCGAGTCGTTGTTGCGCAGCGCGCGCTCCAAGTTGTCGGAGGTGTCGTGCACGCCGGCGCGCACCTCGCAGAACCTGCATCATACGCTATACTTAGGTCTCTCTTTGTAGCCTTTCATTCAAAATACTTTCACAAATCAATATTGACATGATTTTTTATATGAAAAATATTAGTAGATTTTTGGTTAATTTACTTTTAGATTAAAAAAGCTTGCTATATTATGGTTCACGATAAATCAAATGGTGGTATTCGAACCATGACCGCAAGATCATGGATAACTATTAGGCTACAGGAGCTTTCGGTGCGATTTATTAACTAAATTTAAATAAATAATAATGTTAAGTTATTCAAGATATTTAGTTCTTAATGATATGCAATGGTCCGGCCGGGTTACGTCGACGTTTCAAAGGAAACCTGTTTTGCACCAAATGTCATGTTCTGTGGCATCCATGGAATTCGTCCGCTCGCACGTTGTAAAGAAGAAGCGTTCAACCGGAAATTTACATTCGTAAAAACTGGCATCAAATTATTTTGTTGCCACTTTTAAAAATAATACAAATGTTTTAAAAATAGATAATAACATACAAATATTAATGCATAACGTTAATATAATCATTATTTAAAATTAAAAAAAAATAATAGTTTTTTTTTTTATTTACAACGTTCATACAAAACATACGGAAGAAGGACCGCATACTGTAAGGCATTGGGGAAGACTTATGTCCAGCAGTGGACAGACAATGATACTTGGTCGAAATCAGAATCCGCTATCGCTTATACAACTGTCAGTATCAAGGTCGCGCGACGTTGGGCGCGGCACTATAGCGGAGATAAAGATCATTGCTCCCAGTCAGTCGGTCAGATATCTTCATTCATACAAACTCTCCACACCATACAACACCATTTAAATCCGGTCACATTGACACAGATCGACTTGTCAATGTCAAATCGTCATTCTGATTCCAAATTTTATTTAAATTTTCATTAAACACATCATTAGATAACTATACGTCCCCAGTGAGAGTTCAGAGCCTACCCCATTAGAGGTGACTAGGCCATAAACAGGCCGGGTCAATACTGGTTGACAATAAATATTTTAACATCCAACAAATCCCGCTATTCGACTAATGTAAACCATATCCTAGTTCGAATTATTTAACGTAAATGCTAATATGATGATTTAAAAAATGTTTTTTTACGATTAAAAAAATATCAAGCAAACTGTTTTCCTAACAAGCGGGACTATGTGCTAGTGAAAAGGTTTCTTCACTTATAAATATGTATAGTACTGGAAAAAGTCAGATTACACTGTCTAGTGGAAAAACGACTTCAACAGCTGACCTGCAAAACTTAATATTGGGTCGCAGTTTAATACATACGTAATACTGGGACAGAGTCGACACTTGCAGCACATTCTTCCACCTGCAATGAGCCTTTGCATACTTCTACAGAGGCAAGCATAAAGTCTGAATATAATAACGAGTGACTGACCTCTCAGTATTTGCGGTCCACAGCACGATGACGCTGTCGAGCTTGTTCCTGTCGCGGCAGTCTTTGATGTCGGCGCGCACCTGCAGGTACTGCTCATAGCGCGAGCCGCGGATCAAGTTCGTAGCGCGGTCCGCCTGAGAGCAGACCACACGTGGTTATTGTTTACATTGTTATTATACAAACATTGATACAGTATTCTAATTTAGGAGGGAAGAACGTCATCCCAACTAGAACGGAGTGTTAATCTAATTTTAATAGCAGGATTTTCATCAGTTTAATTATAATATTGGTCAGGAGAGTTCCTCCGTCTTCTGTTCTCGGTTCTTCCGATCCCAGTCTGCATCAAAGCTCAGACCTAATCGTTTTCCATCCTTCTCCACTTGCTTTTTCTTACTAAAATTCTATAAATATTTACTTTGTTAACGTTACTGATCGTTACCTGACACCAGGTTACACGTTTCCTGTCGTCAATCAATCGTCTACATTGACTAGAAACCCAAAAAAAAACAAATAAGGACCAGTCAAAACAGTCAAAGACTACAATGAGGGGTATAACAGTGTTGTAAAAAATAGTTTACAAAACACGGTAACGCCCAGTTTACATGGAGGTACCAACAATTTTGCACGCGGCGCGGTGGCTACGGTAGTGTTTACAAAAACAAGCGTAACCCGAGCTGAAGAGCGTTGGATTACTGCTAACTCCGCTTAACGACTCGCCTGACACATATAATACGAAATACGAAACCACACGTCGATAGAAAGTACTGGAAACAGTAAGGTATAACTACATCTACACACGTTAGTTTTAACTCTACAAAACGCCTGTTCAGTTAAAACCGAAGGTGTGTAGCGTGCATTAAAAAATGCATAGAAATGAATGCAAATAAAACCTCTATAGAGAACAATTCATTGTAAAACTCTTTTTACCAAATATATTGAAAATAATGATCGCATCTCTAAAAATGAAGACTAAATTTCAAAAGTAATTATAAAGGTATATGACAAGCTTGAGATTCTCGTATTAAATATTAGGACAGATTTTTAAAAGAGATTCATCGTGACCGTTCGGACACTGGACTGGACGTCGGTACTAACGGATTCTGGAATATTCCGCGCGGCGTGTATTGATTGCGAGCGACCTAACATATACAATACATTTGTACATCGCAGCGGAACAGATAATCAATAGAACGTCCATGCAACATGGCGTACTAACGCACCGTGATGCAAGAAAATAAATGAATGACAGAATTCGGACGGAAGGAAAGAGTTTCCTATCAAAAGGCTTTGCTCACTCTCCAACGAGCAGCTCGGAGCTTAAGCAAGTTGAAGGTGCACGCACCTATCGTGGTGGACTAAGGTCCACTAAGATAACCCAGTGCATTAACTTTACACATATCTTTTGAATTTCTACGCAGATTGAAAAATGTCGCATCACAGTCTTTTTCTTTGTCGTGAAACTTCGAATAATATATAGAAACATATACATGACGGGTATCGAAACTGGATGTATAGGTTTGGATCTAATTCAATCAAATACATAACAACTGAGCCACCAGAGGTTTTAAAAGATTTGTTACTGACACTTTTAACATTGTTCTAAAGTTAAGAACACTCAAAGCATACACACTTTTTTAGTATCGATTTGATTTGGCACGTCAGGAATAAGAGGAGTCATCTACGACACGTGCCAACTTATAGTGTAAGCATACGTACGTACTATAATTTGCTAATGATGAAATATATCATTAATTTGCAAACCAAATCATCACAATGTGTCATTTACACGTGCCTCGATGCAAAATGGATCGTGACACGCCGCGCAAGGAAGTGGACGGCTCATTTGTGAACCAAATTAAATCTTAATTCGTTTCTTAATGAAAATTAATTCATTAGCTTGTTGGCCGACAATTTATATGTATATAATTTAAATATAAACATGGAATATATCAATATTAATATTTACACACAGATGTCCTATATTACTGCAAGTTTTCATATTTTTGTAACAGGAACCTAGCAACTAAGTTAATTTTATATGACCATTTTTAACTTTAATTTTAGTTTATAATTTAGAACTGGTTCAAATAAAAACTGCCGCCTAAGCCAGCGCTTTTATTATATGTAATATTTAATATTAATAACATATAGCATGAGTAAACGATGTTTACGTAAGTGAACGTTATTGTGTAGTAGGTGGGTTTTAAATTTAGTGAAATTTAAAATACTATAAAAAGTAAATGAAATTACTAATTATACATCGATCTCCTAACCCACATTAATGCCCTCCCCCCCCCTCCTCCTATTTTTATGAGTCCCTTAACGCCCTCCTCTAGGTTTCAAATGCTGGGGACATAAGGCGTCCCTCCTTCCTGCTTTGAGAAAGACTGCACTAAGCATCACTTTTGTTTCTATATAACACAACCGTGTCAATGATCATAAAAAGAGCTGGTCATTTACATGAGTGGAAACAGGATTTAAAAGAGATAATCCCTCACCTGGTTGGCAGCGATGAAGTCAGGGTCATAGATAGCGGGTCTTGGCTTCATCGCCGACATCTCCTTCTTAAGCTTCTGCTGCAGGTCATAGTCGATCACCTTAGCGCGCACCATCGACTCCGCTAGGTTCAGCGGGCTTATGTCCCACCCGTCGATTACTGGTCAATGAAATAAGGTGTAAGATAGAAGTTACAATGCGTGTGTATTCCTGATGACCAAGAAATAATTTGGGATGATGATTTATAGAAAAGGAATCCTGCATCTTGGAAATTACTTCCATGTGGATTGCCCATAACAACGTAACATTATTAGAAAGCCTAAGAACTTCAATACATTTGACAAAGAGCAAATTTGTAAATACCGTAACTAGAATTACTATTGAAGCCTTTTAAAGTCGTACAAAATAAAAATTAATTAGTATTGAAAGCGGTGAAATGTCATTAGGTCACGGGAGCTGACCTAGATCAGCCAGCCTCTGACCATGACCCTCGCAGTACAAAATCGATAGTATCCTAGCCGGCCGTATCATCTGCAAATACATGAATGACCGACTTTGAAATCATTGCGCTTGTGTAAATAAAAACGAAAGGGTCGTCAATGAATTTGTTTACCACATCTGTTTACTACTGTCATGTTACTATCTGACGTAGCAATTCCTTGTAATTTCGAAATACAACAACAAATTATTACATTTAACTAGAGTCGTGGTACTAGGTCTAGAAAGAGATGCATTGCTTGAAAGACATGAGTACCAAGGGAGTGACGGATGCTAAATCGATCTAAAAGATACAAAACTGGTGCTGCGACCTGCATAAGTAGAATTAGTCCAGGGTTATGATGAAAATTGTCTTGTAAAATTAGTGACTTGCAACATACTGATGTGATATACGGAAATAAAGGTTTCTGGGTTCACTCTCCCGACCCTGGATTTCTTGTACTCTATCAATTATAATCAAGTAGAATTTACCCAAATCATCGGGATGTACCATCGGCAGGAGCTCCGACATGCCCACGTACACGTCCTTGCCGCTCTCGTCAATACCCAAACGGACTGTTGACGCTTGTGTTATCGAACCGTACCTGTTACAAAATTATAATCATTATAGTTGCGCTGTATTTATAAATGCCTCGTCCAACTGGCACTCACCCGTCTCGGAATGACCATGGCGGTCACTTGTTGCCTCAACTACGCGTTAATGGGTCGGCGGGACATGAAGAATAGAATACGGTCGCAAAGACAGGAGTCAACCGTTTCTACTCGTAACCTAGAAAATTATACTGCCAGTTTACTCACCAATTGGGATCCATTTTCCCATTCTTGGTCTGCCAGAAGAGCTGGTGGCGGTTGGCGAGGACGGCAGCGGTGAAGGTGGATCCGTTGTTGCCGCCCCAGCCCACTAGCATTATCCCCAGCCGACCCACCTTGCGAGCGGTGCGGATGCATAGCGACGTTTGATATGGTTTCACCTAAAGTATAACAAACAAATTTAGGTCTAAGTGTGCGACAACCCTACGACCGTTTTTTTATATTTTCATAACTTCCAATAATCAATCTCAATTCATCCTTGTTGATAAAATGTATTGTTTAATAAAAAAAAAACAATCAATATGTTTCTAATTTTAAAGATGTAATGATACCCATAGAAGTTGAAGGCCATCAATCTTAAATAACTCTTGTAAATCCGTAAAATAACAAGAAAATGCAAACGCCAACACGTGCAGGCCGACATTAATATAAATAGCAATAAATTAGCTCTGTACATAGTTACAATAATTAGAATTTAAAATTAGTTGTCAAGTTGCAAATTCTCATGCACAATTGCATTACAATTATTCACATTGTTGTATTCATTTATAAAACTTGCAAGCCCTTGTGATATAAGCATACTTTTTGCGTATACAACATTTTTTACTTATAAGGAATGTCATTAGTCATAATCGATTTTTGAATTATGAAGCTAATTTTAACGTAAAGCCTGAAAAAGCATTTTATTTAAATATCGAACTAGCATTCTCGGAACGGTTATGTTTTTGCCAGCTATGAATGAATCAGTTTGTTAAAAAAATAAATAAGAAGCCGTTTTCATCATCATCAGTCTTTGTCTGTCCTCTGCTGGACATAGGCTTGTTGCCCAATGTTGCCACTTCATTCGCCTGTCAAAAAATATTCCAGAAATAAACAGAACTTCAAACAGATTTTTGTTATCTACAAGTAAGAATAGAAGGTATTGCTTTAAAACATATTGTCATCCCTTTCAATCGCTTTGAATGGAACGGAGACAACAATATGGTAATACATTTTTATGAAGTGTAATGTTTCAAAATAGTATTTTTATCTAATTAAGAGACTTTATCAAGTATCGAGGTATCACTGTGGTTGTCAATCTCGGTGGCTCAGAACATTGTATAAATTACTATACAGAACATATTTAAAGAGTAAAGGGGTGTAAAATGCTGCGTAGATGAAAGATATTTTATAAGGGATACATTTTAAATGGTACAACATAATACCTAGATGCCTTAACTAGCATTTTATCAGTGACCTTTAACTCTTTATGACTGTTACAGGCACTTTTAAATTTGCCTATCCTTGCAATATTTCATGCCGCTAAAATTTAAAAAAGTAAATTGATGATTGGTATTTTTTTTTTAATTGACCAAGTGTGTAAAGCTTAGGATCAAAATGTTAATGGAACATAATCATACCTATTACACCAAAATCAGTTGAAGATTTTTGTATTAATTAAGGGAGTTAGTAAAATTGGTTATTAGAAAATTTTAATGTGACAAAAAATAAAATTTAAAATTAAAAGTGAACTAATCATGTTACCATACTTCGAAAAATGTTATCTTACATTTGCATCGGTATAAAATGTCAAAATTTAATGTTGAGCTAAAAAAATAATTACTTCATTGAGGGTAGGTTAGGCATTCGATGCTTTAACTTACCAATAACTCATTATCCTTTTTAGTAACTAAACTTTCTTCATACTCATAATCTGCATAAATATAGTCTTCAGTATATTTCAAATTGGGTGAAATAACTTGTATGTTCGAAGCTTTTTCCATATTTTTTGATACTTTTCCTTATAGATGGTACCGCAAAAAGCCTCAATTTAATCTTTCGATATTACTCATGTGCATTCAGAGTGTATCAATAACACAATTTTTCTAGAGTATTATGAATTTCCAATTCTCCCAAATGCCGGCAGCTGAAGTTGATCAGTACACAAACATGAACCTCAAGACGCAACCTCAAAACCGGCTGTTTCAGACTTGACACTTGATTCAACACTCAACTTGCACTTGCTTGCAACTTGGTAACTCACTCGAGTGCTTGAGTTAATTGAGTGAATGGACAAATTACTCGCGAAGTGAAGTAAGTTACAAATGTAACGAATGACGTTGGGCACTGAGTGACGAATGAACGAAACTAAAATGTTACCAGTCACAATAAATGGATGGCGCAGATTAAATATTTTTAAGTTTACAAATAAGTTTCAAGCTTTCGTTATTATTCAAGTAAAGGGCGTAATTAAAATGCATTTTGGACAATTGCTGTAATGCGCAAAATTGTATCTTTTTACAAATGTAGAAAGGTTACCAGTTATTATCACTTTGTTGTTTATATTTTACTTCATTTAATTTCAAAATGATGGTATTTTGTTTAATTCTCTGATTGTTTTTGTCGTAATTAAATCAACACAATCATAATTAAGTAAAGAAAGTTAAGGGTTAAATTTGAATTTACGTACATTGTAATTTTAAAATAATCGGGTTAACAGCTGTTATACAAGAACTTACAATACGTTACGAAGGGAGGGGCAGTTTTCTTATTTATGTTAAAACTGGTTTTAAACTCAATTGTACAATAATCTTTTATCGTTTTTAAATATGTTAATATTCGTAATAAAATAGACTAAGCTGTTATTACTAAATTAAAATGAAAATACAGAAGTATATCTAGGCTTAGTTCTAACTAAAATACTGACTCACAAAGTTACATAATATTTATTAACTATTTCAGCTATTATTCAACTGCTTTTACGTTATTTATTGCATAGTATGAATGAAAACGTCTAAAATTGTAATGTAGCCTTCCTAACTCCAGACTATAGAATAGCGCATCTTATTTCTATGCTACTTCACAATATTAAATAACAAAATATTGTCTACTGCACCGACATACTGTAGTCGCAGACGGTTTCATATACATACGTAAAACATGCAGTCGATGACAGGTAGGTACTTATAGGTTATTGGATGGAATCTAACAAAAAGAAGACTGAACTGAATCCGACTATTCCCTCCAATGTTTGAATGTGTGTGTTTATTATGATTGCTGTGTGTTAAAAAAAGATCATAGCATAGGTACTTTTCACAATAGGACTTCTCGTTCTCATCCGATAATTTATTGTAAAAAAGCGACCCAAGTCGAGTTTAGTTTAACTTTAAGTAAAATGAACATCATAATATTTCATTGATCTAGACAGATATGAATTAAAAATCTTTACTTTTTCAAATAATGAAAATCTGTTTCGTCTCATCTTAAAACTAATACTGACCAGAACTTTATCAGTTACTGAACTTTGAGAAATTTTACATTCATGTTTTTAAATTCAAAGACTAGTGTTTTCATTGAATTACTCAAATGCGAAGTAAAATAAAAATATTATTAGTACGCCACCCAAGTTTTACGTTATTGGTTGCCGGAGGAATGTATGTGCGCTAGTGTACAATTTATAAAGTTGTATATATTTAATTACGGTATAATAAAGCATGCGGGGGGCGAGGCGGCGCGGCGCGCTCTCATATTCCGTATATTGATTGTGTGCGAGGGGGCCGGGGCAAGGAGGGGGCCACGGCGTGCCCCACTCTGTTTTTTACGACACGGCTTTCTGTGTAACATAATAAGTATTTAAAATTTTTGTGAAATGTTTCGGTGGTATTTGTGAAAATTCGGGAAGTCGGAAAAGCGTAAATAAGGTGAGGAAACCGCGATGTGAAGGTTTTTGTCAAAATTTCCGTTTTATAAAATATAATATAAATAAAATTTTATAGTTCTAAATTCCGTCGGCGGCGCGTACCTACAGTATTACACTGTCATACCGCGTACGTATAGTGTTTTTTACGGGCATCGTTCTAAAAATAAGTTGTAATAATTATAATTTTATGTAGCGGTCGCAGCAGAGACGGTTTTCTGTCGATTTTTTATTAGACGTGAAGTAGTGAGTGAATTACGGTTGCTAAGTGTTTGTGGTGGTGCAGATGCAGGGGATGGTGAGCGACAAGACGTTCCACCTGAAGTGGAACAACCACCTGCAGAACCTGAGCCAGTTGTTCACGACCATCTACTCGTCCTCCGCGCTCGCAGACGTCACGCTCTCGTGTCGCGATGGGACCCTCAAGGCTCACAAGCTCGTCCTGTCTGCTTGCAGCCCTTATTTCGAGCAAATATTTAAGTAAGTCTCTACATCTATCGTTACATTGTCATTCGTCTCTTAATAAAATAACATATTTCCGTTTCGTGGTATTTTTTTGAGTAGCTCACAATCTATTTTTACAAAATAGTTTCTGCAGATGTGAAATGTTCGACAAAATGTAATGATATAAATAGTATTTCTTTAACTTCAATACTATTCTAGTAATTAACATGAAACAAATGCAATATTAATGAGGATTTAATTTTTGTTTATCTAATGATAACAAATAGCTGGCTAGTTTTATTATTCTAAATGATAATTGTACATTATAGGTTTACTTGCAATAAAGATATGTTTCCATCTTTCATGCTTATTCATATAAACTATTCTTTCTTCGTAGGGACAACCCATGTCAGCATCCGATCGTTATACTCAAAGGAATACCATTCTCGGAGATCAATCTCCTTGTGGAATTCATGTACAAAGGCTCTGTGGACGTTCAAGAACTGGATCTCCAGTCTCTAATGCACACAGCATCGGAACTGGAGATCAGAGGCCTGGCTTACGAAGCTCGAGATAATGCAGCGCAACTCCTAAATGTCAACTTGGAGTACCCATCATACTCACAGACTGTCACCGCAGTACCTACACAGCAAACATACACACAAGCTCGCACCGATGTGGAGAGGCTTAAACAGGTGAGTTTTTAATTTTTGTTTCTTAATTAAAGGCATTTAAACTAATTTTCTTATATTACTTCTCATTCGAAACCAGTTAAACTTATGTTCCATGTAATTTAATTAATGTCACTGTCTGTTTTAAAATTTTCTTTTCTTTTAATGGCACTGGCCATTAGTAACTGAAAAATAAACTTGAATATGAATATTGAACAGTGTTCTATTAACAAAACATGTTTTATGAATTATAATCTACATAAATTTTTAAACAATATTAATTTTTTTTCTTCTAATGTGAAAAGCTATTTATAATTTCATGCCAGGAGCAACAATAACACAATAATTGACCATATGAACAACAAATTCTTTCATAATAATAATTTTATGCGTAGAATTTATATAGTGTTTTATGTTATAGCCATCAGAGATGTAACTGTAAATTGCTACCATCTTGTTTTAAATGGTGATTCAATTGCTTAACATCTTGTACACATGTATAAATTAACTTCATTGACTCAATTTATAATCTACTTCCATTAAAAAAAAAAAAACTTTTGAATTGAATAATGTTTAAGACACAATATTATAAAGGTAATTGATAATTTTACTTGGACAGTGTTTTTAATAGAAAAACGCAGTTGTAGGTTGAACTCAAAGTAAATAAAGACATTGTTATATACAGTGTTTTACATAATAGATATGAACATATTTAGACAGTTTTTAACAATGTATAGCATATGTTACATAGTTATAATATATTGATCTGATGGCAGAAGAATTACATATATTGATCCTGTAGTTTTGTGATTTTACCAAGCATTCATTTTTCCACATTTTTTTGTAAAGATAGTCATATTCTGTGATTACTTCCTGTGATATAAGTTAGTGACTTGTTCAAGTTAAATGGTTTTGTTTTACAAATCCAATTATCTCGCATTGTTTCTTATCTTGAATAGTCCGAACATGATAAAAAAAAATTCTTAAAAAGCCCTTATCCTTAGTACAGATATAGTAACCAAAAATATAGCATTACATATGACACATGGCTATTCACATTGTACAGAAATGACTCATTGTTTCCATTGAAATTATATTTTAACAGATTTTCTGGTTGAGGGTTTTAAGACATTTTTTAATATATATGTTTTTTAATTAAACATTTTACATATTAAGGTTTATTTCGAATTCAAGTAAATTGGGATGTAAATTCAAATTTGAATACTTTAATTATGTTAGTATGTTTTAAGGATGTAAATTATAGTAGTTTTGGCCATAGATATATTTGGCTAAAAGTGAATGGACAATTAATGTGTTTTTTATTTAATTGATTTTCTTTGTAGTTAGGAAATAAATGATTAGATATTATTGACACATGAAATGACATGTAGGTATTTAAATAAAATTTGCATTTATTACATATATTTGATCAGGTTCAAATCTATACTGCATTAAAAAGGGTAACGCCAGGATGCCTATAAGTTTAAGTGATGTTTTTTTGTGTATGTTTGGTGCAAACAATGTACAAACCAGTTCTACCATTACTGTAGAATGAAAGATTTATTGAAATATTTTACAGTATCTAATAAAGTACTTCTTGTACTAGTATGATAGATTGGCTTTAAATTAGTACTGACTATATTGGATTAAAAATTAGAATAATGCAGTACCATCATCTGCGACAAAGGTCTCATTACTGTATTTGTCAAAAATCTTTTTTCACTGTCACTGTTTACCTTTAGGAGACATTTACAGTTTCACCGAGCTTGAGGTGGCTGAAGGATCTTAGGTTCAAGCATAGCTTTAGTTACATCCCTAGAGCCTCTGTTTTATAGTCATATAGCAACCGTATCCTTTAGTTTGTCTACAATACTTATATGCATTTTATCACATCAGAAATGATAGTGGTAATACTAAGTTTAAAAATGTTCTTGTACCGTGACGTCATCAATGCGTGATTGAATAGTTTCGATGTATTGTGAATTTTATCGTTAGGCCTCGTAGTGCAGGGTTGAAATAGACGTTGCCGTGTTGCGCTTGGCAAGCGTGTTGGCAGCCGAGAGCGCTGTTGCTTAACACCTGTTTTATTTATTATGAATGAATTATTACATTCGACCGTATATACAATTTATATGAAGACTTGATCACGTTTTAAGATATTATTGTAGTGTTGGGTTTATTAAAAAAAAATTGTTGGCTTCCTAAAAGTGTTTACCTGCGACTTCTACGATCTCGGTTGAATTTTAATTTAGTTGGAAATCTATTCTTCTTTTTTATTGCCTTTCCTGGAACTTTAGCTTTCTATTGAAAAACATTGATAAAATATTTGTACCGGCAGTTTTTTTTTTATTAAATTGAACTTCAACTATTTCGCTGTTAGAGACATTAATTTTGTGTTATTATTTTCGTCTGGAATTCTGATGAAAGGCAAAATGATCATTCAAACGTACATATGGTCCGTTAAGTGAGTTTGTATGGGCTTTAGAAACATCACGGACAGATTTCAGCTGACGTGTTTAAAATAAACAAAAAAGTCTAATAATAGAATTCGTCATGGGTGGCGGTGACTAATGATTCAAACATCGCAATACTTTGATGTCTCACGATTTCAACTAGTGTTATATTATTTATTTATTTTATTAACTAAAATATGTAATTTAAAATTTTACACGTACAATACTTCTGCCGGATTCTATAGTCAATCAGGCAACAATTAGTTTTAGAAATTCTGACATTTATTTTACGTACGTCCATTACGGTCTGGTTAAGGTAGCAAGGTGAGTGGGGGTACAAAGTTTTTAATAAACCCTAGATTTAACTTAAAACAGAAATTAGAAGTTTATTCGCCTAATTAATATTATATATTTATTATTAGTAACAAAATAAAATATCGTCATCATCATCAGCCCTTGTCCGCCAACTACTGGACATAGACCTGTCCCAGTGCCTTCCACAGTATGCGGTCCTCCGCCTTCCGCGTCCAATGACTTCCAACCGTCCGCATTTACTCGTCAGTTCACCTGGAGAGAGGACGCTTTACACTCCTGGTCCCCAACCGTGGCCTCCACTCCAACAGTTTCCTACTCTAGCATCACTGGCCTGACAGATGTGACCGGCCCATTGTCACTACGGCCTACAGATTTTGAGAACTATATCGTGCACTTTGCGTTTTCCGTCGAATAACTTCGTTTCGGATTTTATCCCTTAGAGAAACACCACAGTCTTCTATATCTTAAAATATATGTGATTATAAAATAATGTGAAATTATTCTAGGAATTAATGAATTCACAATTTTCGGAATTTCAAATAACATAAAATTGTTTCGTGGAATTTTTTTCTGACTTAAATATTGCAACATTTTTACACATATTACGTACTTATACTTGGTATTAATTTTGTTATACTGCTGAAGTTTATTTTGTTATAGGTAAGGTTAAGAGAAATTTGTTGCCAATGGAGAGAGGGCTACATGAATCTTTGACCGCGTATTCAGAAGGTCAAACACGATTTTTGACCTTTCGAAGTGGACTTTTTATTGAAGATACGTTTAAAAAAAATAAACCATGTTGAAATTAATAACCAATATTTATGTTTTGTTATATCTTTAAAATATGATAATCAGTTCATTTTATAAAATAATAATACGTATGAAAATTATTAGGACGGCAGAATATTGTTTTGAGTTTATTTTGTTTTTGTAAATGAAGGACGTATATTTTTTTATCTGATAATTTTATCATAAAATAAACATGACGTCAAAAATAACTAGATATAGTGTTGTTGTGAAAACACATACAACAGCACGTACTATATTTAATATTAATAAAAATCTATTGAAATAATAGCATATGTTAAATAAAAAATATAGCCTCTGTATAGTAGTAACTTAAAGTTAGTACTTAAATGACTCAGAGCTTTCTAATCTAGACTCAGGGCTACGTTGATCACTATATGTATAAAGTCTGTGACGTTACACTGCTTATGTATAAAACATATAAAGCGATGTCTCCAATTATTTAGTTATAATAATATAAAAAAACAACTATTTATTGAATGTCAAAGTCACTTTGATATTATTAAAATCTCCTTTTTTAATATATCCGTATGACGTTTTTTTAACAAAAAAAAAACAGATGCCATTTTAGTTACGAAGTAGATATTTTTTTGCAGAAATGCAAAAAAAAAAAAAAGATTTATCGTCGAGTCACGTGTTCGATTGTGTCAAATATAATCATAATCAAATTAACTTTAAAATAAAAAAAAACATGTTATTCAATGAAAAATTTAACGAACTGCTCACAATTATTCAATATATCATTATATATTTTAAATGTGATTTTTTTTATATATATATATAATGATTAATTAAACCGGACTTGAACTCGACAAATAATCCGAGTAAGGTACAAAAATTCATAATTTAAAGTTCACTGCCCTTCGCGGATTCGAACATAAACCACTATTTCCAAAATATCGTCAATGTCAACCACATGCCTTGATACTTTATCCACGTAAGCTTAGGGTTCCGTAGAAAATAAATAAAAAGAATTGGGTATTGTTGCAGGCTATTTATAAGTACGTTAATTAAGGTTTTTTTTTGAATAAATTAATCTTTATAATAAATTAATTTATTTTCCTAATATATACGAATGTTTACATGGATGTCTGTTAAAATATATCTCTTAAACGGCTGCTCTACAACAAATATGGCCAATAACATATTGACCGTTTACTTTTTTAAATTCCGTGCAGACGGTGTGGTTAACAAAAGCTAGTTTTATGAAAACTATTGCGTAACATTTTCCAGCATATTAGCACCTTAGTATAGTTAAAAAGGTTTTTTTTAAATAACCTTTTAATTAAGATCATATCAGAATCATTATATGTACATTTATATAAAAAAAACCTGTAAATCGATTGTTTAATGTAAATAAATAGTAACACTGATAGGTTGTATCGAATGTTAGGTCGTGGTCGGAATCAAATAAAGCAGCCTGTATACCTGTATTGACTTAAAGTTAGTACTTAAATGACTCAGAGCTTTCTAATCTAGACTCAGGGCTACGTTGATCACTATATGTATAAAGTCTGTGACGTCACACTGCTTATGTACAGTATATATAAATCGATGTCTCCAATGTATATAATCGTATCTTATAAATTCCATATACACATTTTATACGAGTATAATTTTCAGAGTTGTTGATGAGTGTATAAACAAGATGAGATTGAATGATGACTAGAAAGGTAGGGGAAGACCAAAGTGGATGGATTGTGAGAAGTGTGTGAGTTCAGATATGAGCTGACAGAACTGTATGGAGGAATATTTACTGTGCCGACCCTCCTTCGGGAGATGGGCAAGTTGATGTTGACTTGTCGAATTAATTTCAAGAGAAAAATATATTGTCACGATTCAATAATTAAAATGATTTATAATTTTTACATTGAAAATATAACTATTTACTTAGGGTACCATTGAAATGTGACTTTGCTATTGGTAATATAGTAGACAAAATAGATATACGCCACAAAGTTAGATACAAAGATAAAAGGTAATGTTCTGTTATAAAAGACAGAACAAAAGGTATAAAAGACCAAAGACTGCTTCCATTAATGCATTCACTTTAATAAAAAAAACCACGTAGACACAATAGAACATTATTTTAATATTCTAACTATCGTAGTATATGCTTATTAATTTATAGTTGAGTGTAATTTGCGTTTCATATCAGTATTACTGACATTCTATGAAAATGAACGAATTAAATAAATAATTAACAGCAATCGCGACTTCGTTTGGAATTTAATAAAAAAAAAACTTTTTCAAATAACATTACCAGCTAATATACATCTATCTAAATTAACCACCAATAGCCTAATGGTTAAGGTTACGGATTTCCGACCTCGTGGTCGTGAGTTCGAATTCCGCCATTCGTCTATTGTAATCCATAGCACAAGGTTATAGCTTAGTTAGTGTAGTAAAAGAAATATTAATAAGATTTATGGAAGTTAATTCTATATAGTCTCCCTTCCCTAAGAAGTCAACGCTGTACGTAATTTAACCTGTTTTCGGTTACTTTATGGATTTAACATTTTCAAAACATGTTATTCGTAACTAGATGGCAACAGTCTTTTTTTTAATAGAAATATTAATAGATTTCTGTTAATTTATTAATTCCAAACCATTCTTGTGGGAAGTCGTTGGATGCGGAAGGAGGACCGCATACTGTGGTAGGCATTGGGAAAGGCCTATGTCCAACAATGGACAGACAAGGGCTGTTGATGATGATGAAACCATTCTTGGTAAGCTTAAAAAAGTTTGTGTTAGGATATTGTTCGCGACAGTATTGGAATTGTGAAGCGAACCCAGGACAGCTAAATCAGTAGGTATTCTTAACCATTATGTTATTGGTACTTCGTATTATAAGTGTAATTGAATAAAACATACTTCTGTATTGATACTACAAGACGGCGTCTATTGTTAAAAGATTTTTTTTTGTTTAATAATTGCAAAATAATGTTAAAGTTACCACAATAGATGCAATCTCTTTTTGCCAGTACGTTTAGCATTCATAGAAATGATTAAATCTTACAATTAAAGAATTTGCATTCGCAAGTAAATAATGGCAGGAAGTACACTCATTTTATATAATTTACACACAGTTGAATTTGATAAAAATTAATGACGTTAACACAAAAAAAAAACAATGTTTTATCAGGGAACTTTTTTTTCTTCAATGTTTTTATGCCAGTGACAAAGTTTATGTTGTATTTAGTTATAATTTAAAAAAAATGTTCCTGATAAAGTGTGGTACTTTGTTAGTGAGCGAAATTATTTAAAAAAAAGGGTAATGGGTGAATAAAAATTGTTGTGGATGTCCATGGGCGTCGACGACCACCTCGATGATCCCGCCGCTTGGTGAGGACGGCCAAGGCCATCCCTGCGCTGGTTTTCGGCTGACCCCTTTGCTCTCGTACATCTGCTTGACGGTAGGGATAAACTAGACCTAAACAATATTAAAAAACAAGCAGTGTATCTCAGGACTTATGTCTTTTGTTCTAAAATTTGATATATTTATGATGTAATCTATAAAACATGTTTGATGTGTACCAGGTGGGCGTTAGTATACACACAAGTGTCCTTTCCTTTAATATTTATATCAGTTTCAAGGTATTCAAAACGTACGTTTGTAATTTATAAATATTATTGTAGTTGAATCAAAATAAAAGTGCAGTTATTAGGTATGTTATGTTCCCTTCATTTTGTAAAACAATCTTTAGTAGAATTTTATGATACAACAATATCTTATATTTCAACCAAGTTGAAGTTTGATTTACCTTAAAGTAACTTAACTTGGAGCTCTAAGGGTACCTACACTTAGAGCTCCAAGCTCCAAGTCGAAGGGTCGAGAAGGCGCGGGATCGAGTTAGGTGGAGACTTTTCTTGTCAGAGGCCAAGACTCACTTTGGGTTATTAATATTTTAAACTGATATCACTTATACGTTCAACGTTCAGTAAAATCATCTCTACTTTGATCAAACGAATAATATGCCTAGATTTGAAGTTTATACCTTGAGACTTACTAGAATCGTGACGTCTGTAACTGGTTTCAAATTATCTTACTAGTAAATTTACTAACATATGAAAGTGCAGTATCCCGGATATTGTATACGAAAATGGCGTGTTTTTTTTCGGTTCAAGCTAATGTTAACATTAAAAGGAAACAAAGGGATTGCGTCAAAAGAAATGTCTCTCGTACAGTGTGTTATTTCGAGTGACGTCAGATGAAATTATTTAATTTTATGATAAAGAATAATTGTATTATTAGTCCAGTGTAGGTATTAATTTTAAAAGCAAATATATTATCAACTTGAATAAATTAAACATTATTAAATTCAAGATAAATATTGTATACGCGATAACTTAAGCTGTAATAATAAAATTTTTTGTATTAACAACATGATAAGTTGATTTTTCTGTGTTGTTTTTTTTTATCGCCATTTCACGTCGACGAAAACGTCATGTGAATTTGGGATTTGGACTTTGTATTTAAAAAAAAAGGCTTCATTATTACCATGCTCTCCGCTGTATAAACTTTATACTCATGTCGTCAGTTCTGTTATATAACACTAATTAATATATTTCAAGCAATTTCTTAAAAGTGACCTCTTGCTAACATCGTATTTATGTTCTAGATACATTTGTACCAGCAGTCAATGATGCGCGCGGAAGAGATGCGCAGGCGGCGGCGCGAAGACACGCCCGGCACTAACACCGCCGTCAACAACATACTGGCAGCCGCCGCTAGGGAGATGGAGGAGGCCAGGCAGGCCGCCAGGAACAACGAGCGTGTGGTGGCCAGTATCCAGACTGAGCAAGAAGGTTTGTTATTAAAAGTTACCGGCCAGTATTATTTTAATACAAGTTCTTTAGCAAAACAGTTTGTTTACCTCAATACTTTGTGGCCAGTATTCCCTAACGTAAAAGTAGTTCTAAAGAAAAAGTAATTGACATTTTGTGGCCAGTGTTCGGTTCGATCAAAAAGGTTTACTACCAGATATTTTGTGTGATTTCGAAAAAAATAAAAGTAAAACATTGAGATAAAAAAAAAATAGTAAAACAAATGTCAATCACAGTTATAACAATAGTAATTTTCTATAATTGACAGAAACTAAAATAATGTTAATGATATCGAGAAGTATAAGTATTCACAATGTAATGACGAAGCGTTCACCTCACGCTTTCTACGACGTTGGTAGCGTTATTACGTCGTACAACAGTTACACATTGTGTGGATTGCTTTCGAGAACTATTGAAGTCCCGTGATTAATTACTGCTAGTACAGAATGTTCCGTTACAAGTATATTACATTTAATTAAAAACTTCATGCTGTGTTATTTAATTATGTAAATTAAGGGATCCCCCTTTATATATCTTATCGCATTATAAACAGGCAAATCATATCGAAATGCTGTTAAATATTACGTTTGTATGTTAATTCACTTGTATCTTGTAATAAATAAATATAACACGGAGTTTTTAATTTTTAATAAAAATAAAAGCTTTGTATTTGAGGTCCAATAGGCTCCTATAAACCTTCGAGCAAAGCTTGGCCGCAAAGATTTAAATAAGGTTATTAATGAAGTTATCATCATCTGACCTTGTCTGCCCACTGTTGGACATAAGTCTTCCCCAATACATCCCACAGTATGCGGTCGTCCCCCTACGACTTCCTGCCGTCCGCACTGAGTCGTCAGTGCACCGGAGGGATGCCCCATACTGCTAGTCCCCAACCGTGGCCTACATTCCAGCAATTTCCTACCCCATCTGACATCGCTTAGATTATAGAACAAAGTTACGTATTTTCGAAAAAACATTTGCTCTAATATAAAAAATAAACGAATTTTCGTATCGCAAATTTAACGTTATATTTATTGTTTTGTTTAATATTCAGTAGTAAGGAGAGTCGTATTGTATTAACAATGTGAGGAGTGCGAAGGGCGTAGGCTCAAGACGGCCGGTAAAATATTAAGGTCGCTTACTACAAGACTTGTTCCGTACACGGACAAAAGATACGAGGTTTTTTTTATGACGAACAAAAGATATTTAAAGAAATTATTTATAATAACATAACGTATGTTTTGGGAACGGCATATGTCCAACAGTGGGCAGACAAGGGATAATGATGGTGATATAAAATTACCTATTTCAATGACTACAATATTATGGTCATTGAATAGGATATAAATTGACTATTTCAATATATGTAAATATCGGAATTATCTACAACTGATAAAAAAAGGCTTTTAGTATGACATTTTTATAGTACCTTTTGTAAAACAAACATATGCAAGTGTGTTACTTGATTTCTCAAAAAGAACGAATTAAACAAATACGTAAATAAATTAGAAGACGTAGACTGGTTTAGACTATAGAATGTTGACCTAAAGGTTAATAATCCGGAGTACAAAATGAGAAACAATAATCCTTAGAAGTAATTTTGTTGGGGTAACTTCGTTCAGTGTTGTCATTTACAATACAAAATGACATTTCGAAATTCGACTCTCGATTAGACGTCAAACTTGTATCACCATCATCATCATCATCAGCCCCTGTCTGCCCACTGCTGGACATAGGCCTTTCCTAATGCCTTCCACAGTATGTGGTCATTCTTCCGCAATAACCTCAATGTCTAAAGACGAAAGTCCTTAATCAGTGCGTCTTCAAACTTGTAAGAAACACTAACAATAGGTTAGCTCTAAGCATACAATTGCTGAAGTTTTAAAAATAACATTTATTCTATTTACAATTGCAGTAAATAGATTGTTAAAAGGATTATATGTTTAGTAGTGTAATACTCCTATTACATAAGCATACATGTATAAATCTCATGTAAACTGAGTGGTCGACTTGTCATCTTAATTCTAAACCTAGCAACAAAGCTCAAGGTTCGATGACGAGAAATCAATGAAACCAGAACCTATTCAATAATTCGATATTCCTGTTAAATAATCATCAACCTGTCCTTCCCTATGAAAGGTCGGCACAGTAACTCTTCCATACATCTCTGTCAGCTCATATCTGAACTCACACACTTCTTACACGTATCCTCTTTCACACAATCCATCCACTTCGGTTTTACTCCACCTTTATAGCCATCATTCATTCTCGTCACCTTCTTGTTTATGTAATCATCATTTCAATATTTAAATATATATATATTTTTAATCTTAACAATTGAAACGCTTATAAAGTTAGTATTGTAACGGTGTCTCAGGTCGTTACACTAACAGAATAATTATTGAACGCTGATTGGATCAGATCTTAATCGCTCGCAGACGGATGTAAAGTATAAAGAAAATGTTGACGTTTACAAAGCGTTACTAATAACACTAATTATACAATTTTGAGAAGCTATTATATTATATCACTGAATACTCTCCGGCTAGCGACAGTAGGAAATTGTTGGCGCGGAGGCGGTTGGCCTCGGATGGGTACTAGGAGTGTAGGGAGTCCTCCCTCCAGGTACACTGACGACTTAATGTGGACGGTTAGAAGTCATTCGATGCGGAAGGAGGACCGAATACTGTGGAAGGCATTGGGAAAGGCCTATGTCCAGGAGACAAAGGCTGATGATGATGAATACTTATTGCTGCCTGTCAACATTTTGATCGTCATAAGCCTATGTCTGCCCATTGTTAGACGGTGACCTTCACTTGTCTCCTACAGTATACGGTCTTCGTTCCGCATCCAATGACTTCTCGTCGTCCGCAGCATTCGGAGTCAGTAATGATATTTGAGGTTTTTTGTACACATTCGATGTTGTTTAGAATTTCGAATATAACTTTAACTGGTGATTTGATACCTTTGAAATATTTGCGTGAACAGTGAGTCGCAAACATGATACTACGCCGTTGTCATCTTATAATGTTATGGAACTTTCACATCCAAAAGTTTTTTTTTTATATTAAAGGGGGCAAACGAGCCTCGGATCGCCTAAAATTATTTGATCCGATGCCCATGGACATCAGCAACACCAGAGGAATCGCAGATGCGTTGCCGGCCTTTAAGAAAGGCATAAGCTCTCTTCTTGAAGGACCCTAAGTCGTAACTGTCTGTAAATACCGCCGAGGAGTTATATATACTCATGACGTAATTGTCGAAAATTTTATAAACATTCTTATTCAGCCTACTTTGCCAAGTTCTACCATAAAAATGAACCAGCATGTCGCAGTCACCCAAAGTATCCCCTTGCCTACGACAATGTACGTCTTCAATATTTAATTTTAATTATTAAATAAACCTTTATTACTTTAGGGAGTACGGTGACAGAATCGAAGCGTGAGTCCGAAGAGGATCGTCCTAAGAAGCGGGTGTCCATTCTGTCTCCTGACGACGACAAGCTGAGAGCCAAGAAGAAGATGACTGTGCGCTTCCAAGACGACAGCAAGATTGAAGAACGCCCCAACAAGATCACTTCACCGGGTGAGTACATGGTGAATTTGTTTACTGTGATATAACACACGTAAAAACTGTCTGAGCTGGTACAACGCAGTGAAATGAACTTAACTTCATGATTTATATTTCTGTTACTAACTCATTTCTTTTTTTTTTTCTAAAATTCATTTACAAATTGTTTTCTAGTGTGGCTGAGTTTGATTATGTGTATAGCCGATTTCAATATAAAAGAGAAATTATAACAACCCTATATAAACCATTTTACCATTGTGAAACCAAGCATCTTTATTAAAAAACAGAAATGTTCGTGTCGGGAACTATCCGGAATAAATCCTTAGACGGTAATAATTTGTATAAATTTAATTTAATTTGACTATGTACTTTAAACACTGTTTTTTCGTCTTAGGTGGATATTATAAAAAAAAAACTAATAACTTTTTAAACGTTTAAATACATAATTGTGAATCACAGTCACAGCATATTTCGAACGTAACGAAAACTCAAGACGGATACAGTCTACAGCCGGTATACAAATATGTTTTACCGGCTCAATTTTTTTTATCAAGTCTAGTACCGACCGAACAATATATTAAAATAATTTATATCATAACTTTTGTTGTAACAAAAAAATCCGCTGACATTTGAAAGAGCAGTTAACTCGCAATGTGTTTTTATTAACCGACTTCATTTTACTAAAAGCAAAAGCGCGCCGACCAAGTTATAGAGCAACGATCGCCGCAAGGTCGCTCCCCTAACTTTTACTAATCTAATTACTTCAATATTAACTTAACTCGTATTGATTTCATTTCAAGGAAATATCATTTTTATGTCACGTTTATTTACTTTCATTTACGTTTGTTTCTGCCAACAAACAGCTTCGGCTGTTGGACAATTTTCTCGATTACTATATAAAGGATGGTATTTTGATAAAACCAATTAAAAGAAATTACTTTCTTATGTACGTACTGACAATTAGGACTACAGAATAATGTCGTGTCTATTAGAAAAGTAAATTAATTAGATTTATAGTAGAAACAATTACAAGAAACACATCTATACAAATTCATATTTATAAGGATGTAATCACAGTGCTGAAAACAGACGTGGATATAATTTTAAAAACTGTAATGTTCCAAATTTAAAATGAATCACACAGTAAACGACATCGCCGGCCAGTGACATTTATTAATATACTTTTTAATTGCCATTTGGACTGTGTCAATGATTACAAAATTCATACAAATGAAACAAGGAAATCATCAAATTAGTTTACTCAACGTATATTACATTTAAATAACATTTCATATCAATGCTTAGTTATATATAAAACTATAATCGAATAATACTTTGAAAAGGAAAACGACGGTACGCAACATTTCGAATACAATGCCCCGGCCGCGGCGCAGCCTTCTGACGTAATCGAGCCCTTCAAATTGGACCACAATATACTATGACGTCACCAATATCTGTACTAAGAAATAGATTACCTTTTGGAGATTTACAAGTTACCTTAATAATTTGAACGATGAAGCATTTCTGGTGATAACACGAAACATATTGGCGTCTCTTTCTTTTTGTAAGAATAAAGCGAGATAGTTATATACTAAGATTCCCCTGTACCACGGTACATATTTTAGAATCGGTAGTGCAAACTA
This sequence comes from Papilio gigon, assembly GCA_027563995.1. Taxonomy (NCBI): domain Eukaryota; kingdom Metazoa; phylum Arthropoda; class Insecta; order Lepidoptera; family Papilionidae; genus Papilio; species Papilio gigon. The sequence goes on along the minus strand of JAODUI010000007.1, from coordinate 6,045,777 downwards.
TCTTTTGACCACATTATTCGGCTTCAGGTGGTCAAACGTTAGTTTATTCATAGTAAAAAAAAAAAAAAAGTTGTCTATAATATGTAAATACGCTGTTCCAAGTCAATCTTTATTAGTCATATTTATAGTTGTACACGAAGAAAGTTGAAACGGGTCTAACAATACGAAATAAAATCAGGCGCGCAGCTATTTCTGCCGGGTTTTATGTTGGGAAGAATAAAAGTAAATCGACACGAAAGCCGCTCCGAAACGAGTTCCAGAAGGGTTTTTGTATTAACAAAACACAATAACTCATTTTATTACTATTGCTCTCTTTTCTTTTTTACAATTCTTTGTCTTAATATTTTTTTTTATGTAGACGTATTCTGTTTTTTTTTTTTTTAGTTTCTCAGTTTTTTTTATACGAGAAGGGGGTAAACGGGCGGCGTGATCACAGGAGCGATCATCGACGCCCATGGACATCAGCAATACTAGAGTATTGTTTTCTTGTAACAATTATTACCTTGGTTCTTATATGGATAATTTTAACTATTTACATTGCCCGAAATACTGTCCTAAAACCAAATGTTTTTTTTTATAATATAACAAAACACATGTTTCGTTAGAGGACGGTTAAAGTTTACTGTTCGTTTTATAAAGCAAATTAAAAAAAACACTATTTTTTTTTAAAATCTAAATTACCTACTGTTTAGAATTTGATAATTTATTAATAATTGCAACATCATTCTTTTGAAATTATTAATATTCTCGAATGACTGTTTAAAATTCTCGACAGTCTTACAATGAAGTCACTTTTGTATAGTTACTGATTTAATATTATTTATCTATTCTTCATATTATAATTTCAATGACAAATATCGGGTTTTTCCTTTCAAGTAATCTATTAAAATTCAATAATAAAGTAACAAAAAAATAATCTTCTATTTATATTATTGAAATATAAAAAAAAAACTGACTCCGTCATTCCTCAAAGTTACGGTCACAGGTAGGCAAATAAAAAAACAGGTATTCAAAAATCGATTGCTCCATTTTACAACATGGCGGTTAACAATGACTGGTAATAGTTTTGGGTTTTTTTTTTCAAAATGGCGGACGAGTTTAGTACCTTTTTTTTACTCAAAACCGGATAACGTGATTGCTTTTTCGTTTGAAATATTAAAATTGTAGATTATTTTGATAAAAAAAAACTATTAAAAATTATGTTGATACAAGTTCAAAATAACTTTTAAAATGATTATCATGTTGAACTAAACGCAACCTTTATTTATTCAAAATTTAATAACAAGTTTTTTTTTTACAAAATTAAAAACTCTTTGGTGCTTTTTCCGTTCATGGCTCCTTAACTACAAGTTCCCAGTTCCCAAGGTCATTTTAACATTATCATGCTTAAATATACTACTTATAAAAACGGCTTAACTCACGTGTAAATCAGTGCCGGGCCGAGAACGCGATATAATAACAATCCCACTCACCCTGAAGAAGAGCCGATAGGGTCGAAACTAGTCGGTACCGACACCGATTTACATGTGAGTTAAACCGCTTTTTTAAATTAGTATAGTGAAATGTATACGTATGTAGTATATCATCATCATCATCATCATCATCAGCCCCTGTCCGCCCACTGTTAGACATAGGTCTTTCCCAATGCCTTCCGCAGTGTGCGGTCCTCCGCTTTCCGCATCCAACGACTTCCTTCCGTCCGCACTAAGTCGTCGGTCCACCTTACGAAAGTTTTAATAATTTATATGCTTAAATATGTTTTAATGGAAGTCATCATGAATGTATTTTTACTTTTACCTAATAACCATAAATAATTATAACTGCCAACAGTTTTAATACGAAAACATCTTATTAATAACAACAATAACAAAATGGATAAAGCAACAATAAATATTTTTCCTTATTTTTTTTTAGGCAACTTTTAAATTTGTATAGTTTTTTTTTTAAAGAATAACCACCATCCTACCTATAATCTAAAACGGCCCACCAATTCGTGGCTAGGCTAAAATTGAACTGAGAAATTGTCAAAAATTGCCTAAAATGAAAAAAAGTGCTCAGTAGTAATATAACATCAAACAAGTAAAATACCATTATAAAGTATTTTCTTATATGATACAAAACTTTTTTGTACCTTTTAAAGATATATTCTCGTAAAAGCAAATTATCGTATATTTGTTATGACTCGGTAATATCACATTAATACGAGTACAGAAAATATTTTGCTAATATAATTTTTTGTTAACATTTTGATACAGCACCTCGTAAAGTTAATGGAAAATTTTATGTCCCATCAACATTTCGGTAATTTAAATTTTTACTTTGTATATTTAGTTTTTAGATTCAATTTTTAATAAAAAAAAATCAAATGTACGTTTTTACTTGTTACTTTGTACTTTGTGATATGCTCTCACGATAGTATTGCCCTAAAAAGTTGGTATGGCGAATATTTTAACGAGAAAATATTTAAACTAAGCCTGGGAAAACGTAATCTTATTATTAAAAAGTGTCCGTTTTACGTGTGTGCGTGTGTACAAATGAAACTTATATATGTGTGAGTTGAATATTGTAAAACTTCACCACACGTGAGATCCGACCCAAATTTTATTTCCGATGCGGGTGTTTTAGTAAAATATTCATATAAATTTCGACTTTAGTACTTTATATTGCTGTAAGATGTTTAAAATGATATTTTGAAGTGCACTAAACATTATATTTACGTATTCGTATGTCTTAAGTGCTCGTCAAATATGAAGGAAAAAAAAAACATATTCACGACCATTGAACCTTTGTTGAGTGGTTGTACTAAACGTGGCAATATTCAAAAAAAATGTAGTTAGTACCAAGCAACACATTTTATTACTCTTTAGAGGCCTTTCAAGTATTACGTAAGCAGATTTATTACGTTTATTGACCCCCCGCTCTCTCCCCCTTGTCAGCAAAAGTAAGCAAAGTTCTGACCCCTCCCATGATGGACAGTTGCTCACAGTGTAGTACGGATTTTCGTGAGTTTGAATCTCGCCGTAAACCATATCCTAGCACAAGCCAATAGCTGGTACGAGCAATATTAGTATATTAACAACAATCTGCTAATGTTTTAATAAAACAAAAGACGAACGTATTTCGTATAAAAAAAAACTGAGCACGGAACACAATTCACATTCAATATAAAAATGTTAGAAAGAGATAGAAGTATGCCTTCACAACGCACACCCAAGTGCTGCGATCGTCAATTGTCAACATTGACCGTTATTTGAGTCATTTACGGTCGTTTTACACTGGTCATATAAAACATGTGCCCCGTCTCTTTGAAACAATAAACAATACGTCTTTTACATATTACCACAGTGGAAACTTGCCGTTATAATTTTATAGATTACAGCGATTCGAGATACGAATTCGAATTTGAATTATTGAACCGTGTTTCCGTTCTACTTATTGTTATGTTCAACTTCTTTTGTGCTTACAAACTTTGCTTATAATATTGTAACGAATTAAACAAATTCTTTAGCCATCAATTCTGCATCTGACATTTATTCTGTATCTGACTGAACAAATTATAAAATCCATAGAAACCAATATTTCACATCCATGAAAATAATTAATTTAAAACATAGTATCAAAGTAGGATCGTCATGTCGTAGTCACAATATTATACATTATTTAACGGCGTTTTTTTTTCTCAAAAAATAATATAGATATACAGCTTAAAGTATCTTTTTTTTTAATATTCTCACAATCTTTTTCCTCTTTTTTTTTAAATTGTTAACTCTATCAGTATTATGCATCATTCATTAATCATTTTTCTCATTAAATTACTTATCATGTTTAGTCATCTGGCGTTGAATCACAAAAAATCTGTGATAATTTTAGTATGGAATTTTTATTTTTTAATTATATATAAAAATAGGATATAGCGGAGCGTTGTGACGAAATTTTTAAGCGCTTGACCGGACCGGATCGTACTCGACATTGTCCAGGTTCGATCCCCGCCATACCAATGTGTTTTTCCATTTTCGAATTGCATATGTACATTATCCGACGCTCTTACGGTGAAGGAAAACATCGTGA